>VWZF01002590.1:2069837-2126813 GCA_013396755.1 Sclerurus mexicanus
TTTTTTTTTTTTTTTGCAATGTAGATAACTAGAATTGTCTGCTTGGGTCATTTTCAGATCATCTGGCTGTTAAACAATGGGTTTTAAAAAGCCCTGGGTTTTAAGGATATAGCTATTGTTTTAATAAAAGAAAGGAGTAAAAAAACCCTTTGAGAAAAGTCTTTGAGAGATTTGGCCACAAATGTTGCAGCTGGAAGCCAGGGGGTGCTTAGTTTTGTTACATCTGGCCCCAGCTTTGAGTGCTGAGCACTGGAAACCTGAACCTGTGCCATTTTGGAGCTCTAGCTTTACTGGATTGTAGCCTAGAACCTTGCTTGGGAATAGTCTACATGGGGACGACCTTCATAATCATCTTTCCCCCTCTCTTGTTCACATGTGAAGCATCTGGCAGAAGGACAAGAGATAGGGAAAACTGTTTGAATGAGTCAATAGGGAATTTGTGATTGGTCAGCTCTGACAGCTGTCTACAGATTTTGTCTTGCAAAGGGAACCTAAAACTATTGAAGAACCTTCTACATTCTGTCTATCCTACAATGGCTTTGGTTTTCAGTCACCTTTTCAAAAAACATAGATGCAATCCATAATTTGTTCTGACCACTGAATCAAACTTTTGGGAAATGGTGCCCCCATCTCAGAGTTTTCAGCAGTGAGCACTGTGCAAAAGACAACAGAATGCTTGATCAGGTCCCTGGTGCTTTGAAAAAAAACACAAGAAACTCCACTCTGCTTTTGAGAAACAAATATGATACGAAGTGATGTATTTCCATAAGGTTCTAGAAACTGTCAAAACTCTAAATTTCTCAAATTCTTTTCTGGAACAGTTCTCATACAAAGTGTTTACTTAGAAAACAACAAATCATGGATTAAAAATAAGGTTTCTTTAAATTTAGTAAAAGCTGTCATGAAGATAGAGTTAGGAAAAGTATTTGTCAGCTGCAGCATCAATCTTGCAGACTTAGTTTAAGTCTTCTGATTTAGGCTTGCATTCAGATTTCACGTAAGGCTTAATTCTGCAAGTGCACCTTCCACTGGAGTTAGAAATCACACAGTTTTTCAATGCCAGTGCAAGGTGCCATTACCCAGACTGAGCCAGCACTACTTGACCATTTTATCAGTTTCTTTTAGAATAAGACTCAAATTGAGAAGTTTTGAATGCCTGGTGAAAGGATTCTTTATCCCAGAAAACAGGGGTGTCTGTGTGAACATGAGAACAAAAAACTAAAGATTGTGACTGAAAAGCTGAAAATTCTTTAAAACACATTTATAAAGGTTTCTCTGCATTTAGTCCAGCAAGGTAACACATCTGTCATGATGATGCTAGAGCATGTCTTTCCAAACACAAAGTGATCAAATCGTTTTGGTACTGCTCAGGCATCCAGCATGGCCATTGCCACCTCATTAGAATCAAGTCCAAAGTAATTCCCTTAATCACCTCTTTACAGATAAGAAAGAAAGGGGTTAAAGGAAATCTAATCATAGAAAAGTAACCCTGACTGGTAATGACCACTTTTAGGTTAGTGACACCTTATGCAACTGCAACATCCAGCAGGATCTCTAAGAACTACAAGAGACTTTGTCCCTTGGAATAATGTACATCTTTGTTGGTGATTTGACTCCATCTTACTGGGCACAACAGTCCTAAATTAGGACCAAAGCAACAAGACCTTCAGCTGACCACTGTCACCTAATCTTCATGCTGCCTCCTTTCACATTGCACGGTACCTGCCAGTACTGCTGGGAAACTGCAGCAACTGTCTGTATGTCCTTACAGATGGGCTACAAAGGATGCTTATTTAACACATTCACGTAACTGCTTTTGGCCTCATGCCATATCAACTGTCCTTTCATGAGTTTTAGTTCTACAGACCACTAATTAACTTCAAGGGGAAAAACAATTTAATGCCATTCTTTTGCTCACAGCCAAATGCTTTTCATATAATCTAAAAAGCATCTTGCAAATCCTTCACAGCCCTGCCCCTTCCTCCTCCCCTCTTACATCTGCTGCTATAAAAACCAACCTGTTCCATACTTCTAAAAATTGAAAGCTAGACTTCTGAATCACTTCACCTTTGGTTGCTACTCAGATTATTAATCTTTATATCATAAAGAGAGGTTCAGTTGGCTCCAAGCAACTGCTATTTTAGTGTCTGACAGGCATAGGCTTCCTTCTCAGTCTGGAGACTTATTTACATTCCTTATTTACACTCCTGTATCCTGGCCCACTATTGAAGATTTCCCTAGCTTTCATTCAGACAAAATTCCCACTGAGATTTTAAAGGCCCCCCTTAAATAAATCCTTAGCATCTCTCTCATGTGTGGAACTCAGGATAATGAAACCTGAATCCAAGCTGTTTGTGGTGGTGCCTCACTCATGTCATTCTGCTACAGTTCCAATGAAGTGAAAATTTACCTTGATTGCTATAGGAAGGAAAGGGTGCTGCAAGAGTGTTCTCAAAACACTGCCTGGTTTTTTGCAATGTTCTGCATTTCCTCAGTCCAAACTAACCCAGATTTGCTTCCTGGCATTCTTCAAACCAGAGTCTTTCCAGGTGTCACTGCAATAAGAATTCAATTCGACATGAGGGGTTAGACTCTCCTGCCCCTAATCAATGTCTTTCTTTGTCTAACAAGATGGAAATGGTAGCCATGGCCAGCAAAGGAGACACAGAGGGTGCCTAGCTTCTTGGTGCCCAAGGCCAGCACATCTACAACGGCACCGAGGGAAGTGGCAGAACTGGCCTCACAGACCCGCAGTCTCTGGCCCCAGTACCCCACACTACTCCCCTTGGTGAAGCTGCTCTAGCACACAGCACCCCCAGAGACAAAGCCTGGCAGCCACAAAAAGTCCTCTGACAGCAGCTGGTCTTCTGAGCAAGTAGATGTACTACTCTGCCACCACAGCAGTGACTGAAGGTGCAACATGGGGACAGACTGACCCTGTCACACCGTACCTGAGGAAAGGCTGTGCACAGACACCATCACTTACAGGCACCATGTTCTCCTTGTGAAGCAATGCTCTTTGCACTTCCGTGGCACTGCATGACAGGTCCATCCTGATGGCAGGAACAGGCCTACTTTGTCTCTCTGAGAGACACAAGCCATTCAGTCCCACCAGCAAGGCATTTGTTCTGGCAACTCCTTGCCAGGATAATTTGATTTCCATGCATAGGGCCTACATGTCTAGCAAAAAACGCTCACATGTGTTCAAATAAGTCTTTTCCAACACTCAAAGAATCACTGGCAAAGGTATTCGCAAAAGCAGGTTTAATATTAAAGTGAAACTGCGACAAAGTTCATTTGCAAGGTTCACTCTGCTACTTACCAAACAGTTAAGGAACACAGCAAAATCAGACTAAAATCTAAAATCAATCAATCTAAAACCAAAATCAGCCTAAAATGATCTATGTGGAGGATGAGGATAGAAAAAGGGCAAGGATAAGAAAGAATAATGATAAAAACAAATAAGGGAGGTCCTTCTGTTGAGTTGCAAGGTTCAGATTGGAGCCTCTTGCCAAACTCAGCCCCAGACTTGGCCTACAATTTAGGCCTAAAGGTTTTAACAGTATTTAATCTTAACAGCACTTAACTGATAAACAATTTAGCAAAAGATTCTGCAGATTTTACAATAAATACAACAGTAACTCACTTAAAGCCCTAACTTACTTACAAATCTAGTGTACCTTAAGAATCCAAGGAAGAAACATTCACAGTATATTTGTTACAGCACATTCACACTCGCATGCACACGGCCCTCAAGGACAATGTACAAGGTATATAGCCATGAAAATTTCCCCTTGAATTCAGTGAACTACATTCAGTGAAGATTCCTTCACATCTTCTCAATGGGTGAAGAGTTGAGCCTTGATGAGTGGGGGTATAGCCCAGGCTCTGTTGTTGACATTTGGCAGTGGTACTTC
Organism: Sclerurus mexicanus; assembly: GCA_013396755.1. Classification (NCBI taxonomy): domain Eukaryota; kingdom Metazoa; phylum Chordata; class Aves; order Passeriformes; family Furnariidae; genus Sclerurus; species Sclerurus mexicanus. The sequence continues at coordinate 2,073,755 of VWZF01002590.1, forward strand.
AAATATAGCAAACATGGGAGTTCTCTGGCTCTGAGACATGCCCCTCTCAGAGGGAGATTGCTGGTTGCAGCTGTCTGCACTCCATGACAGATGGAAGGGTCTCATTTAGGACCACTCTTTACAGGGTTGCAAAAGAGTTTGCTCTAGTCATAGTAATTTTCCATTCTGGCCACAATTTGGGTTAGTAACTTTCCTTGAAAGTTCAATAACAAATATGATGTTCCACTTGGGTTGTTATTCAGTCAAGAAAAATAAGTTTCCAACACTGTCCATTAAAGAAACATGAGCTAGTATAAATTCCTGGGAACAGACAGTGCTTCTGTTAAGCTCAAGAGGAACTTAGCCCAGGTGCTGAGCATTTCTGAGATCATAGTGCAGCCTGAAGAGTGGGATGAGGAGAAGGATGCACCACCACAACTTGCAGCTCCAGGGAAGAGAGTAGTGGAGACATCCCGTATTTCTCCGCAACCAAACCAAGTCAGAGTTCCTCACATCTTGCCTTGGAGTACTAGCTTGAAAGTACTTAGCTACCCCAGAGATATAAGCACTTGAATCTCATTTAGTGCTAGGCAGTGGGGCTAATTTTCCTATTCAGTGATTCTGTCATTTTCTAAAATGTATACAATATGCAACATCATTTATTACAAAAAACAGAGAGTGCAAGAAGATTAAAATTCTGGCAGAGGCATATTAGCTTTGCTTGGCAAAAGAAAAAAACTTCATATGTTTGTGAATCATTCCTGAGACAATCATATTCTCTTTAGATACCATAAAGAAAACAATTTTCATGTTTGTTCTGGAAAGCAACATGAATATCAATACAAGACAAGGGCAATTTGTCCATTTTGGTGATAAATGGGGCTTATTTCTTCAAAAGATTTTGTAAAAACAGCATATAGATTTTGAAAAGCTAAAGACACTACTAATCCAAGACAGATTTGTGTGTGAACATTTGTACCATATATCTGGTAGAAATCACACTCCGTTTTAAAAATAAAGCCCAACTGGTATCTATTTGAGTCAGTTTGTACTCACCCCTCCTATGTGAGAAAGGTGTACAGTTTTGGAGCTCATAGCAGCACACTGCCAATGAATGCTTCGAGGAACTTCAAAGGTTTAGAAAATTTTTTTGAGGGAAGGAGGAAGGAAGAGTAGAAGGAACATCTCAATTTGTATTTAAAGTATCTTTTTTTTAACAATAGGAGTCTGAGTCACATGTATGTAATGGATACTCTTTGAATAAAGACAGAGCCTTTCATCTTACAACATACTCCATCAGCTACCTACAGCACAGCTCAAGCATAATGTAAAACCTCAGCATCTTATACCAGTAGAGAATGTGTCATTTAATTTGTTGCATTTTTCTGACATCAACAGACAGTATAATTATGTATTTTCCAGCTTCACAAAGGTTTACAAAGAGATACAATATTTTTTAAGGATGGGCAGAGATTGTTTCTCTTTATTTACAGCCATCTTTAATAATAGTTGCTGAAGAGACCTATATACCAGGACAAAACAATGCAAAGGTAATTTGGAGATCAGGAACTATTCCTATCACTCGCCAGAAAACTGCAGGGAAAGGTTGCAGGAAAATGGTCCAACAGAGAGAGTAAAGGCCCTAGTCAGGATGCAAGAGCATCACAGTTACATATGGCAAAACCAGATTTATGCTTAAGACATGGTTTATACATTTAATGCCTTTAAAAATGTCAAACTTGATCTTAGAAGAGTTGGAAACAAAGTTATAGATGCTTCCCTAGTGACACCAGAATATGGGTTTCTTCCCGTGTCTGTCAGGTTTAATACAAAAATACATTCTGTGTCTTGCTGGTGGGAATCATTGCTCCTGTTGTTAACACAGGGAAAGCAAAATAAAACTCACAAGTACTATGGTTAGTTTTTTGAGATAGTTGGCAAACTCCCCTCCCAAATTAAAATAAGAAACTCTTATTTCCTTCTTATCTTAAATCATGCATAATAATTTCTGAGAAAAAAAACGCAGGGGAAAAATTTCATCCTGGATATGGAAAGATTTCTAACCATTCAGCTTCAGGGACTACACAGAAAAGGAGGAAATGGAAAACATGGCTGTCTTTCTGGCAACTGCAATCAAATACCACAACAAAACTAAAGTCTGATATAACAAAATCCAAATCACAGACTAGAATGAATTAAACAGCTCAAAATGCAAAGGAAGAGATTGAAAGAAAAATTTCCCTCTCTGTTTTTAAAAATAATATAATCTCATCTAACACTTTGCCAAAAACACACTGAGCAAGTCTGAACCATTTTGAACTTGTTCAGAATAGAATATTTTGATCAACAGAGTCTAGAATACGGAAACAAAGCTTAGCTAAAACTAAGTTAATTTAATCAACTGGAAGTTCCTAGTAACAAGCAAAAAAAGAATGCAAGTGGTGCAGACCATAGTCGAGTTTTGGGAAACTCAAGTCACTTTTTGAAGGCGAAAGTGTAGGAAAGAAGAACTGGCATATAACAAGCCATTTTCCCCACTGCCCTAATTGTAATGTTTAACTTGCTCACTGGGATTTTACAAATCCAAATGATTATGCTAGAGAAAATACTGGGCAGAGAATCAGGATCTTCTTTAATTATAGGAGTTTCAAAATGATAAAAGAAAGCTTGGGAAAAAGGTGCAGGCTAAAAAAATCAGTTCAACATGACCCAGAAGTGTCAATGCGAAATCTGAGATACCGAGAAAGAAACAACTAATGTTCCAAAGGGTAAATGTGGTTAAAGCCTTCAGTGATTATTAGCTTTTGGAACTATGATTCTGTACTGCTCTCAGGGAAAAATAAAAATCTTATCTGTAAGAGTCTAGATAAAAAATAGTTATTGCAAACCAAGTGGTTTAAGTGCCCTTTGGAAATGTTCAAGATTGAAGTTAGAGACATGGAGAACTGCTACACAGGAGTAATAAGCTGGTGTCATTATCTCGGATCAAATAATGAAAATCTATTCAAGGAGTTATGCTGCTAGAACAGGAGGTTGTGACAATATAATCCATTTAGCTTCACAGAACCTGAGCTTTGTTTTGATTTAAGCTCAAGAACTGGAATAAGCCTGTTTCAAAAATAGAAACACTAGCATCAAGGCTTGATTAGAAAAAGTCTCCTATCTTCTCCTCTATGCCGGTGAGAGGCTGTCAGGTTTGCCTCACTTATGCTCAGACAGAGCAAGAATGGGTCCCTTCTTTTTGGGGAGCTGAGCTCTGTCATCCTGTGCCTCCTGTTTATGCCAGGAGGAAATTCTGTATTTAAAGCAAGATCCTGGCCCCTTCTGTGGGTATTACGGTGGTAGAGAGGCAGGCTCCTCCCAAGAGGCAGTTTATAACATGAGACTCAGAACTTAATTCTTTGGCTATGTGTTGTGTATATAGTCCTTTTCTACAAATTTAGCAGGAAGCACAGTGGTACTTATGCTGTAGTGGAGATGATAAAGTAGCCAAATAAACGGGGGATGTTAATTCAAGCACAGCTCAGAAGCAAATTTCATGATAATAATTTATATTCACAGTACAGCTATATTACAAGGCAGATGAACTTACCCACACTGGTTGTTAAAACATTTTGATGCCTACATGAACTCCAAAAGCACAAACTCTCTGAGAAAGTATCAAAAATTGCCTGTATTGGCAGAACTGTTTCATGATAAAAATAAATATATGTGATCATGTCATTAAAGCCTGTGTCACAACACAGTCCTGTGAAACATAGGACCTCTACATGGCTCATTTTCTGTGTATCCAGATGGACATCATAGGGTTGGATTTACAGGTGTATTTGAATGTTACAGATGTGGCTGAAATCAATGAAAGCTAAACCTAGAGGGCTATATAAGCATTCTTCAAATTCTGATATCTCAGATGAGACATGATAGAATAAGCAGGCACATTTTACTCCAGTATACTGATATCTCCTATTAGATCCTTTTCCCTATATCAGCCTTCTTTCACCAGCAGTTATAACATGACCCACTAGCTCCATGTGTAAACTATACTTTCTTAGCTATACTTAAATGTATCTGTTCCTTAATTATCTCTGTGCAATCACTCCCTATCTGCTTCTTCATTGTCAGTTAATCTTTTCACCTTCAATTAACTCCCATTTAGCTTACTTCCTTCATCATCCCACTTTCATCAGAATCTTTGTCCCCATCTTTCCATTCTGCAGTGCAGCTTTTGCATCAGGTATGTGGGGACAGATCTTACAGAAGATGAGAAAAAGACACACAGCTTCCCCGGTCCATGCTTTAAGGTCCATGCTTATCCTGGCCCAGAACAGTTAGTGCAGATCAGGTTCACACTATTTCTGTAGCATGAGCTTGACTGTGTTCAGTCATGATGGAATATTTCGACATATCAGCCAGTAAAACTGAAGTCTCTCTTGAGCATGTACAAACTTCAGTTACTTTAAGATTGTGCCTTGGCTTAATTTATGCAGTATTTCAAGCACTGAAAAACACACATTCTGACAAAAAAAAAAAAGATACTGCTACCAAATTTAAAACCACTGTTCAAGAGTTTAGAGGTACTATCAATATTTTGCAAGTTTCCTAGAATTCTTTTTTAATTTAAGTTTGTTCTTAAGAGTGTTTTGTTTCCTGAGATTGACTCTAATAACTAACATTTAACATTTAGCCAAAGTTTAATCCTACCTTCTCATTACAAACAGCTGACAGCTTGATTAACTTTCAGAAGAGCCAGTGAACCAGTTCTGCCCATAAAGATTTCTAGACAAAGAATTCTGCTTTTTTAACCAGATATTATTTAGGTTACAGTACATTAAATTAAAAGCTGTATTGTGCCACCACCATTTTTCTACCTTAAAATGGCATATAAACAACCTTCAAAATAATTCCTTCAAAATAAATGCCTATATAAAATGTCTGGTTTTCATAATGTTTCTGCCACAGCACTGCAATTACAGTCAAGTTAATTCAGCTCAAAGATTCGAGACTATTAGGACTGAGGAAAGTGCATAGTGCAATTTATTCTCTAATGATATTGTGTAAAGGCAAACCTATCACTTGCTGCTAGTGTTGAAATACATGGCCTTAAATAAATAAGGAAGCCTAAGTTAATTAAGCACAAGAGTGTCAAGGTTTTAATGACCCCTCTGGTGGGAAGCAGTGAATAACTGAAACCTTTAAACAGCTGATTAGAAAATACTCATATATCAGTGATATTGCTTTAATTTAGAAGTTGAAGAGATACTATGTTGGAAATAAAAGAATTCAGAGCAATGGCTCTTTGCTATGCAGAAAAGAATATGTTGCATGTACAAGTTTCATAATCAATTGTGTATAAATTCATATTTGCAGAAAATGTCACAGATTCAGTCAGGTTACAGCACCAGCCACCTCCTCTCTGAGCCAAGGGAAAGCAGCAGTGGATTAACCATCATGGTGCACTCCAGCTGCAAACAGTGAAATTCAGACACTTCATCCAGTCTGTAAGAAGGGCTGACAGCTCTTCTCCTCATCCAGTTTAAATGGCTGCACATCCAAGAATGCCTGGCTGCAACAGTTAGTTAATTATGAATGTCTGCAGAACAACTTCTTCTTACAGCCTGATCCACATATTGCATCTCCATTTTCCATTCCGTCATACCTCTTACCTCTTTACTGAGTCTGGGATAAAGAGTAGCCACTCTTCTCCTTCCAGCATTCAATTCATGGTACGGCTCTCCCGTTGCCTAGCTGAACAAATTAAGACTCTTCATGTCAAACATGCACTCTTGAGGACAAGTTGATATCACCAGGGATAGCACTGTTTTCAGTCTGAGGCACTTAATGTGTTTATGGAAAACAGAATACTCAACTAACAATGCAGTTACCCTGGAAATACTCCAATTCAGTTTAAATTAAAAACATCAGTTCTGCTAAGATAGCCAGCATTCCTAGAGAAAGAAAAAACAACTGTCCCCTTCCTTTGCAGATCTGGTAGGGCATGGCACACGCAGTCCCCTTTGGTGAAACAGGGAGGTGAACCCACATCTCGTGACTACCATATTTCCTAAGTAAGGTGAAAATCAGCAGTTATTTGGGGGTATGTCTGCAATCCTTCTTTCTGGTCTTTTTCCACTTCTAAAATACATTTACTTGCTTTTGTAATCAGCAAGAGAAACGAAAATCTTTTGTTTCCCCTAGTGAAAGCTCAAATCACTAGGCTGGAGATTCATTTTCATTTTCTTAAGAAAACTTCCACACTACTCTGTGCAACTGTGGAGCTGTCAATCCCCCCCAGAACTGTGACATTGTTAACCATCAGCCTACGTACCCCAAAATGTGGGCTTGATCCTCAGCCTAGAGGACATGAGAACAAGAAAGATCAAGGGCAACTGTATTCTAAAAAGTGCTAGTGTGGTTGTTAGGGAACCTCTCTAGACAGCTCAGGTAAGAAGAAAGACTTGCCTCAAGCTCCCTCAAGTCTTAAAACCTAATTGCTGGGCAGCTAATAGGGAAAAGGATTGATAGAGCACTTCCTCTTTTACCATTCCTGTAAATCTGTTCCTTGCTGTCCACTTCTATGTGCTTGTAAACAAATGGATTCAACAAAACACTTGCTTTAAATAAAATAACACTATTTTATTCTTTACTTTGTAAGTATTTTCAACCAGCCTGAGAGGCTTCTGTTTTGGATTGGTAGATATACCAACGTACTAGCAAGCTGCATAGCCACTAGTGCCTGATCAGGATAAACACGGGAGCTGTAACTCCTGAGAAGTCTTAAGTAGCATCAATAAGGGCCAAGTTCAGATTTAAAGGGCTGCAATAAAACTTTGTCCCAGGTCTCTGAATCAGTGAAAAGAAGTTAAACCTGGTGTTTAATGAGTCAATTTTCATCTTGTGCAAACATGAATCAATCACCTTCGCAATACCTTACTTAAAGGAAGACAAGACAGCCCCATAGGGTAGATTACTAGGAGAATGCTGTTCTACAGTGTAACCAATGCTAATGAGCCTTTACCTCTGTCAAGGTGGCTGCTTGTTTTTAATCTTGGGTAAAGTCTACTTCATGGCTGAGGGCTGTCAGGTCTCGCCTGTCAACAAAACTTATCTGAGGCTGCCACCGATCTTACTGCGATGTGCCTTCATGCTGCTGGCTGCCAGGTCCCTTCTCGAGTGTTTCTGTCTTCTGCACTACCTGCTCCCAGGAGATGATCCTTCTCACTTCAGCAAATAACAAGCTTTCACTGCTTTATGTCTGAGCCATGCACAGCAAACATGAGACTAATGCATTCCCCCAACACAGAGCTCTGAATAGATGTCTCTTGCAAAGCTCCTTCGGTGTGTAAATGTCTCCTACCCTTCTTGTTCCCTGTTGAAGGATTAATCGTTTGCATTTCAATAGCTCCTGATCTTTTGCTTAACTTACAGTTGACCATTCAGCCCAGGCACAAAAAGGCACTAATTAGTTATCATAGAATGTCAGCTTCATTAGAATTACAAGTTTTGCCCCACTTGTAATGCTTTCTTTTCTCTTTAAACAGGACAGCCTCCCAAAACTTAAAAAAACCAACCAAACAAAAAACACACAAAAAAACCCCAAACAAACAAACATTCCCCCCAAAAAACAAAAACACAAACTCCCCAAAAACACAAACACTCCCCCTCCCCAACTCAACCAAACAAAACCAAACAAAAAAACAAAGAAAACTCTAATTCAGGCCTATACAATGATCCCTTTCATTTATATCCCATTTCCCCTCCGTAATTTTTGAACGAAGAGAATTATTGAATGAAAAGATTTGAAGAGGGTAAGGGAAAGAGTTTGGTTTTGCTGTAGGCTATAGCCACTGGAAGCCTTTTCCCATGAAAGTTAAAGTTGAAGTTTATGCAGCTATATCATTGCGTGAAACATTTCCAGACAGTATTTCTGGAATTTTATTAGTAACAATGAGAGAAAATTTACTCTAGAATGTGATTTTAGCATCTTCAGTGATTGCATACTGAAGAACTTGAGACCAGTATCACAAACTTACACTACCTTTGTCCAGTACAACTAAGATCCAGTTAAATTTAAGAAATGTCTTTAAGCACTAAATATAAGCCACTCACAGTAGGGACACAAAGTGCAACCAGGAGTCCGTCTCTTCAGCACATTGTTGCTGTTTCTCTAAGGATGTTTTTTCATTGTCAGAATAGGTTCTAACGGGAAAATTCCTTCCTAAGCCTCTCAGTTTGCAGTAGACATACATAAAACTGCATCACACCAGTGCAATGTAAAAGTATAGGATTTTTTAGAAATATTTTGGTAAATGGATCATTCTGCTCTTTTCAAGTGAGTGAATAGGTTTGCTATGGTGAGTCCCACTTTTGCTATTGCAATTTGAGTTAGAAAAGCACCTTAAAAAAAGAAATAATATGTTAGACTCTAGAACAGAGGTAAAGATGCTACTATAGCAAAGGGAGACCACAAATGCCTTTCTGTGTCAATCCATGCAAAGTAGAAATAGTTCTACCCTCATAAAAACTCAGTTTTTATGCTCAGGACAGAACATATCTTCCTTTTTATCTCTCAGTCAACAATGTGTTGCCCACAAGACTGAACTGCAAATATCTTGGTTTCAACATTGAATTCAATATCTGAGCAGCTAGATCCACTGTTATTCTGTGTAAAGTACTACTCCTATCTTCTGATTTTAAGGGTTATGTGAAAGCTCATATTCCCATGCACCCATTTAATTTGTAAAAGTAAAGCATGGCAATTACCACATACAAATGAAGCACATGAAGATCTGCTTTTGACAAAATCTTAAAAACTAGAAAAACCAGGCCATGGCTAAATAATCTATCACCAGATCTTCCCATATTATCATTTCATATATGCCATCCAATCATAACATTTAAGTTTAGGTTACTCTGATGTTTAAAATTAACACCTTAGCAAACAAGACCCTACTCTCAAATTCTTTCTGTACTAGCAAGCAAGAAAATCCCATGAAGTGTAGGGACAGAAGATACAGAAAATTGTCTTTTCTTTCCATCTCCATAGTTGCTTCCTATACTCCTGCTAGTCATCTTAAGAAGGAAGACACCTGGTAAAAAGACAGTCTTGTCATGCATATATATACCATATATGCAGAACTATTTTCTCTGGTTTTTCAACTGGTAAAGCTCCAATCCAGTCAGGTAAGATTTTTAGATGCTGCACTAATTCCAATGAATTCCAGTTCACAAGTCAAATTCGCTATACTGCAGCCTCTTATCTCCTCCTGTCACTGCATAATCAGCCCCATGTCAGATTCCCTATCAGTATTTGTACAAGCAACTCCATGGGTATAAGAATTATCCATGTTTGAAGCTAAGTGTCAGTAATCTGTTTTTCAGTCTTGCTCATCAGTTTCAATCATATTCCCAAACACACTGAAAATTTCTTCTGAATAAACAGTGGAAGGAAGACAGGTTGTGTATTTGACAGTGATTTTAAACATGGCAAGCTCCTTCTTTTCTTCCAAAGTCACAAAACAAAGGAGTTTTACTATACTGCTGGTACTTTGTTGTCATACAAGGAGCCACATGTAGGCTTTTTATTCTGCACCTTTATTCTGACTTGTGTTTCAAAGAAAAAAGACAGGATCATGCAGTTCTAGGGATACTCACACTGTCTTTCAGCAGCTTGCTGGCAGATCTGACATTGATCATCATGTTTAGTGCTGAACAGTATTTTGAAACAACAAATTACAAGGCACTCTGTAAGCAGGAACCAGGGATTTTGTGTGGCCTGTAAAACAGAATTAGTAATGATCACATGGATAGAAAGCTGACAGGTAAGGTTTTTGTCTTCACTTAATAGAAATGAACAATCAAAATATCCCTCATTTTAGAAGGAAAAACTCTTTGAGTTCCAAGTAGTAAACTTCAGTCAAAACCTATGTTTTAGACTATGAATTACAGCATTCAATAAAATACGTATGTGTATAATAAAGAATCAGTGACTGAGTGTACGGTGTCTAATCACTCCAGTGATTACATTATTCATTATATTCACTCAACATATTTAAGAGTCACTGGATGACACCATCTGACTGACAAAGGTGCTTTGGAGAATGAAGTCTTAGCATGTTTTAGTAATTATGTAGTGAAATTTTGTCGATGCAGTTTGCTCTGGGAATGTATTTGCACCCTTCTACAAAATATATCATTGTCAGGTACCATACTTCCCAGGTACAAGGCTGAATAAATGACCAGCTGATCAAAACAGTGCATTTTCTTCCAAATTAGTAGGAATGTTGCTTTTAAATCTACTTATTTAAAGAAGAAAATAAAAAAAAAAAATAACAGCTCTCAAAATGGGTCATTTCAGATGACCGTTCAGCATTTTTAGCCCCTGATATTCCTGTTTTCTAATTTTAAAAAAGAATCAATTTGGATGCATCATACGACTCATTTGTGCATTGCAGAGGTGTGTACACTGCAGCAGAGTATATACATGTGTTTGGATTTCATTCTTCTCATACTGAACAACATCTCTCAGCATCTTCCTGGTTGTCTGCTCTCAGTGTGTCATAACCCTTCCAATTCATGCCCTGTGGAGTTTTACAACTCCTCTGTAGTTCCTGGGTATTCTACTATCCATGGCATGGTTTTGTCCTTGGGAGGTAATTACACACTTGGAAACAGATAACCAAGGTACCAAAGACTGCTTGACTTTCCCAGGCTCACACATGAAGTAGGGGAAAGTGCATGCCAATTTGAAAGGTCACCCTATCTACCAAGCCACCTTTAATTTACACAGTTGCATTCTTTAATTCCATCTCACCCCCTCTTCATTTTCCTTTCTGTCTTCTAAGCCTTGGAAGGGTTTCTCCTTTAACCACATGGTAAACACCTTTTCCCTCTTTCAAATCCCTTTGGGACTTATCTCATTGCTGAAAGCATCTCCACAACTGTGAGATTCTATTTAAGCTAATAATGAGCCATAATGTTTCCCAGAATCCCCAAAAGACTTTCTGTAAGAACACTAAAAATAAAGTAGCCACTAAGAGACATACTATCTTGAGACCTGTCTTTGGTGGCAACAACACAATGTGAGCTTTTGATCATCTGTAAGGCTTTTATTCACAGATCAGTCTGGCTTTATGTCAGCAATAATGGAAGTGATGTTATTTTCTATTTTCCAATAATACCTTTATGGCATTATGTTGTTTTTTTTTTTATTTTCAGATAATGCTTGCAATGATAAGACATAGATCAAGCCAAAGCCATGAGAGGACTTGATTGGAAGGCAATCTCCCTTGCAGTGAGTGAATGACTTTTCTTAAAAGTTCAGAAGCTCTGCTGGAAAGCCATTTGTTCCTTTATAAAATAACAAATAAGTACATTCAACTTTGACTTGTTGCCAGCACCTCTGCTCCTCTCATTCAAATTCAGTATACAATGCATATAATTAACTATGTTAATTGATTAGAACTATTCTCTAAAAGTAGTCCAAAATCAAACCCCATATTTTGATGTCAGAATCTGTATAAGAAAAAATTCTATATCTGAATCTTGTCAACTTCCCTCTGCACCTTGGTTTATTGGTCACTAGCAGGAAAAGAGACTGAAACAAAAAGGAGTTTCCATACTAGGTGAGACTGCTCTTCCACATATCTCTAGAGTGGATGCATGCAAACTCTACAGTTTCCCCTTCTCTACCAACTTCTTTAAACCCATAGGGATATACCCCATAAATGATTTTGATCTTTTAGGAAGGAAGGTAAAACAGGAAATACCAATGTATTTGATCTAAGTAAAGGCAGTCTTAGAAGCACAGTAGGCAGAATTCCATTGTTCCCTTTCCTTTATCCTTTCTGTTCATTTTATCATGCACAGGTACATTGGTCCTCTCTTTCTTTAATAAAAGACAAATCACTAGTTCTGTACCTCGAGGATACATACCATGAATAATGTTTGACATGTTCATTAATGACCTGCATGATTTTACTGAGTGCACCCTCAGGAAGTCTTTAGATAATACAAAACTGGAAGGGGTATTTGATACACCAAATGGTTGCACTGCCATTTAGGGAGACCTTGACAGGCAGGAGAAATGAACAGAGAAGAATAAAGTCCAACACAAGGAAATGCAAAAGAATTCCTGCATCTGTGGAGGAGTAACCTATGCTGTGGTACAGGATGGGTGCCAACAAGCTGGAAAGCAGATTTTCAGAGAAAAACCTGAGAATCCCATACCCAGACAAGAATCTGAACGTGAGTAAGCAATGTGCTTTGATGACAAGGAAAGTCTATAGCATCCTCAACTGCTTTATTGCCAGCAGATCAACAGAAGTGATCCTTCTCCTCTACTCAGCCCTGGTGAGGCACACCTGGGGTACTGGGTTCAATGCTGGACACCCCTGTACATGCAAAACTAGATTATGGAAGGTTTGGAGCACCTGTCAAACAGAGAGTGTCTGGGTCAGCTGGGTTCATTTACCTTGAAGAACAGGTGAGGACCTTATTCATGTGCATAAAAAACAGATGGGGAGGAGTAAAGAAGATAGAGCCAGACTCTTCTCAGTGGTACAGTGACAGAATGATGGGATGTGGGCACAGATGGAAAAAAAAAAAAAGGAAATTTCTTTTAAACATAAAGAAAAATCATCACATTGTGAGAGTGGCTGAACACTGGAAAAACTTGTCCCTGACAAGGTGCCGGGACATAGACTTAGCTCTGCAGAGGTTTTGCACTATTTTAAACATGTCAAGATTTAAAAAAGAAATATGAGGTCTTCCCTTAGAATGCCTAATTCTTCGATGTCAATGCTCCCTCCTGCAGTGTCTAATACACCCAGCTAAATTAGAGTATTTTCTACTGGTTTGGCTGTACTTTTACTTCATGCTCTTTGCATTGGTGCAACAATTTATTTATTTATTTATTAGTTTGCAAGCTTTAAACAGATTATGTCTTTTCTGACAGTGTTATCCAAGACTCATAAAAATTTAGTGCTTTTGTTACAAATAAAAGTTCATTTTCCACTTTAAATAGCCTGTAAAAATAGAATAGATAAAAGTTAGAGCAATAACCTCTGTATTCTTAGAAATAAAATTACAATCATCTAACTATTTTCAGGTTACTTATACAAAATTGCTTTAGGCATGGGGATACTGTAGGTTTCCAAAATGTGCTAGCTAATCTCATCTATGCTCCCTTCAACATGAAAGGTTGGACCAGATGAGCTTTCGAGTTCCCTTCCAGCCTGGGCTGTTTGGTCCTATGGTACCACTTCCCCCTTCACCTTTCAAAATCAGAAGCTGCTCCAGTAAACCTTCTTTCCATGTCAACCTTCCAAACAATATTTTTGAAGTGAAAATGAGAAACTGAGAAGAACTCAAAATACAATGCTCACTGGTGCCAAAAGAGTGTAACAAAAGCAGATTTCCAGATGAAGCCAGTTTTAATTAGCATGGTTGAGGTCATGCTTTTGAGATGGCCAAAATTCTTGAATGATCAATGCAATGATTGTAAATGCACACTGAACACCAAATTTGGTCCCTAATCTTCATAAGCTGCTACACAAGAAAAAGTATTCTTTATGTGCTATTCATTTTGGCGTGTAAGGATTTGTAAGGCTACTGTCACGGAGCACAGTGTTGCTCACAGCATGTACTCCGGAGAGCCTTAACTCTTAGGCTGCATTGTATATAGAATAATACATTTCCCCATTCAATAAGTCCTGAAAGAATTCTTGACATTTCCATTAAAAAAATACTCAATAAATATTTTAGCATTTTTTTAATTAAGTATTCAGACTAAGTTTTGAGGGATTTATTTATCACCAGTAGTGAAAAACTTGTAGACCCTAGTGCAAGCCCATTCCCTCGCATGGATTATATTTTTGTGTGGTGACACAATATTCAAGTTTAAGTATCTAAAGTTAGAATTCCAAATCCATGCACTAAGGAATAAAAGAACAGCATACTGATTTTAGACTGTACTTGTTCTAAGCAATGAGCAGAACAGATGAGTGTAAAAATACAGGTGGGGAGGTGGGGAAAAGAGGAATAGGAATCACACAAAAAAAAATTGAAATTAGTGCTATTTCTGGGAAATCAGCATCATAGAATTGATGAATGCTGGCTAGGTAGAAAAAAAGCAGCTACCCAGGAAGACTTTCTACATTGAACTAAGGAAAAAAAAAATTAGTTGAACCATTATGTTGCACTGAAGTTAAGTGAAACCAGCTAGGTAAAAATAAAAGGGAAGCGGCCCCAAACCACAAATTGATTGTGACTCTTGAGTGGATGCAGAGAGCTCACTGGATTATTCAAGATGTAGACATAATGGAAACAGGTGCAGCAGCATAGTTCTATGAAATAAAAGAACAGTAATACTAAGGCTGTTATCTTAGCTGAGTTAAAACAGCTGAAAATTGGAGAAGAAATAGAAATGTAGGTAGAATTGAGCTCCTGTGGCTTTTTGATAAAGTTCCGAGAACTGTAACTGTCATGGTAGCCCAGACCCAGGTTGTGAACAGTATGAAGAAACATTCCTAGGCAATGAAAAACAGTTGTCTACACCATTATAATGACATTATAGCCTGACACAGCTTTGACTCAAGATAACTAGACGTTTCCTAAACACTGGGCAAAGTCTAAAAAGCAATATGGACAAAGCAACATTCTGAGCTATAATCCACAAATTCCTTTCCTATTTTGAAGACTAAGAGAGATGAACAGCATGGACAAAATTATTTTGTACCAGGCAGCCTCAGTGCTAGAGGTGTTAATTTACTGGTATAAAGACACAGTCTGCCCAACTTGGAAAAATAAAGTCTGAAAACCTGATTCCAGGAGTAGTTTTGTTCATCACTTTAGTGGCACTTGGACCCAAAAACTGTTGAGCTGCAGTCATCCAGAAAAAATTCCAAAAGAAAAATTTGCTTTGGTTATGTAAGAGGAATGTAAGTTATTTTATGCTGACTAATGTATAATGGACCTTTACTATATGCTGGAAAATTGACTCTATGATTAGTTCATTGAATTAAGTATTTCAAAATAGAGGTATTAATAGCAAAAATGAAGTTATTAAAACATGTTAAACAAGGAAGAGAAAAATCTTGGCCTCAAAAGTGCTCCCTGAGGACCAGAACACTTTGCCTCATAAAGAGGTGTGATGAGCACAGAAGTGGAGGCTACATCGCACTGTGCTCTCAGCCAAAAGTTTTGTCTGAAGAGTTACTGGTTAAGCCATCTTAGGCAGAGCAGTGGAACAGGCATAAACGGCAAAAGGCATGATGCACAGCCAGTTGTTAACTCATGTAAGCATTTCACACATAAAGTTACACTTCTTCCTTCTTTGAAACAAGGTGCATATTTAAACCATCTGGAGCACAGTGATGACATTCAAGTAATTAATGAGAATCCATGCCATTTTATAAACTGTAATACATCTCTTCTTTTACACAGAGAGAATTTCATCCATCACTGACAGTAGGCATCTCAGGAAAGTCTGTGGGAACTGCTACACAGCACAGTACTACATAAGAAGTTCCAGCTAAGCAGCAGACAAAAGTAATCTCTTTCTTAGCCTGAACTTAAAGAGAAACCTTTATGAACAAAAAATGAAATTTTCACAGTTGCAGTTTGTCAGTAGGTCTAGTCTAAACAATTTTTGGTCAGAAAAAATAGGAACCTGTCATCCTTACATCATCTATTACATGTATTAAATATAGTGCATTGATAAATAGTACTTTAGCTTTTATAACTAGTGTATTTCTGTCTGTATTTTCACCCACATAAAAAAGCATTAACTAGATATCCTGTATTCTTGTCACATTCTGACTCTGCTGATTCTGCATTTATTTATCCTGCATTAGACAGGTAACTGTAATTAAATAAATGCATATATATTACATATATGTAGATACGTTACAAATATATATATATATATTACATACATAGGTACATAAATACACTATTACCACTATCCAATCTTAGAAAATATTATGGAGCATTTGGGAAAATATTTCATCTCCTTGTTTGCAGCAATTGATTTGATAAAGTACCTCATATGCAGCCCTTGCATTTTATTGTAAAGTTATTAGCAGGATTCGTTACTAGGATATAGGATCTGAATACCTTCAATTGAAGAAAATATGTGACACAAAGGAAGGTACTCTGCCTTCCTCCAAAGCATCCTAATTTGATGTGGTACAAGATTTTATGTGAGATATATATTCCTTTCATGAGGGATATATATAATCTTCCAAAAAGTTTCCTGCAGGGGCTGTGTCTTTGAGTAACTCTTCATGGTCCTGCTAGGGCTGAGTTTGTGTCACTCAGGGGCTTATAGACCGTGACTCAGATCTGCCAGACATCAGGCATTCAGAAAATTTTTGCGTGTTTTTCCTCTCTGAACACATATCAAACCAGGAGTATTGTTGACACCTGGAAAATATGGTGATGGGTTTTAGCAGAAAACTACTGGCCAAATCAGATATGCAAACAAAGGAATGAGATAAAAGGATCTGGTATGGTCACTGTGGCTCAGGACCTCTCTGATAAGCAACCTCTCCTTGAAGGCTGAAAAGGCCAAGGCCAAAGACATTGCTAAAACAAGGATACCTGAGCAAACCATTGATGTCTCAGGCCAGCAAACACAATCATGAATCAACAGTCATCTTGTGGGTCTCAAAAATTATAGTGCTGGTTGCTTGGGTACTACCACACATAAACCTCAGGGATTTGATTGAATTTTCAATGGCAGTAGCATTGAACACTTCTGAAAACTATCATCCTCTAATGTCATAAAAATGTCTCAGATACGTAAATTTGCATTCAGATCAGCAAAACAACTTAATCCAAATTGCCCTTTAAGCATCAGTATTTCTATATGGTAAGCATGCTAGACTGGATGAGAACTTACCCATTTTCTTGATTCATTAGCTTCAATAATTCACCCTTCCTGCTTTCCTTCTTCTTTAGTACAAAATTATGTCCCACATATGATAATCACTCAAAGCAATGCCTTCTATTTGCTAGATTGTCCCTCTGAGCCTCTGGTCTGCTATATTACTTAAGGCAAGTTTCAGACTTTTGAAGATTGTTCATTTATAACAGACAGCCATTTCTATTCTTTCTAGGATTTGATATACAGTGCTAGTACACTTAGCTTCTATGTGCTATAAGGATTATAATACCTCATATAACATGCTTACACATTTCTGGAAGCTCTGAAATGGCTGCTCTGAACTTTGTAGAGATGCTTCTATTCCTCAGCTTTCTCTTTCTCTGTCTTTAAAACTCAAAAGTCACAAAATATTCTGCAGGAATAAAAAGCCCCAAATGTGCCTACCCCACAAATTCCATGTAAAATATAATTTTATCCAACCTTGTAAAAATAACGATAGGAGAATCATTTTACTTTTCCAAGTAGAAATGTGGACAGAGGTTATTAGCTCTCAAAATCCTGGAGAAATACTGTACCAAAATGCAAATCCAACGTCTCTCCTAAACAAACTTTCTCCTCCAAGAAACACTTTAATTCACAGGTCTATTGAACAAAATAAGCATGAATACTCAAATACAATCCTTATGATTCACAAGGGGGAAGGTAAGAGAAAGCATCACAAACAGCAAAAGATACAGATAATGCAGTAATGATAGTTGGTCCTTTGTTGGTCCACTATCTATCCCTGCAATTCATCATCACTATCTGAATATTTTTGCCAGACTGATTGTGAGTTTCTATTCTCTGTCTTTTAATGTAGCCTACCTCATTATAATCCCCTTGACAGCACAGAAGTAAGTGATGATTTGGCAGAGTAAGCTGCCAGAAATAAAAGATATTTTAACAGAAGAAAGCCTGTTATATATCACTTAAAACAATGTATTTCTTCAGGGAAATTCATCGAGGACAAGAGCAGTAACAGAGTAATTCTTCAGCAGTTAAGACATGAAATTCAGTGTAAAGCACAACTTTGCCAAAATCCATATGGAAGACTAAAACACAACACTATGTGGTAGATTTCTGATATGGCATCAGGGCTATCCAGCAGTGTTCCTATGTAACAATCCTAAGTGGAATATCTGTCAGTTAAATGGGAATCTGTCAGTTTAATAACAAGTTGAGGCAAAATATCTGAAGCTCCTTGAATTTATGGCATGATGAAAAATTGAAAATTAATCTAAACATTACCATTTAGATGATGGAATTTTGAGCCTACGCATTTCCAAAAAACTTGTTACAAACTTATTAAAAGTAACTCTGGTATCTATGCCCCTGCAGAGGGTCACCCAGAATTTGTATTTTTGCATTTCTGCAGCAGATAGTATTATTTTTCATCAGTAAAATCAAATAGGTGTGATTTGGTTTAGTCTAGATCAGCACTTTCCAACACATTAAATCTGTTTGGAGCTGCATTATGTTTCTGAGGGGTCACGATGCTTACTTCAAGCCCTGAAACATCTTTAAACTGAAAATTGCAATGAGAACAAACCATCATTTCCAGAGAATGAAAGCTCATTTTATGAGTCAGGCATGATACAAACTAATTGTAGGTTGAAACAAATGTTGGATCTTTGTTTTGGGGTTTCTTACTTCTGTATCTTTGCAGTTGCAACATTAGCAGATATTTTTGGTAATGCAGAGCTTCTTCTTGTTATAAATGAAATCCAGGAATCACATGACTCCATTGTCTGTAATCTAAATAAATTGTTGAGTATTTAAAGTATAGTACATTTTATAAGACTGAGAATTTAATAAAATGGGCTGATTAACATGATAGACCCTATAATAATTACCTGAAAAATGCTGATCCTACCCTGTTGCCATTTAGCCAGTGAGGGATTGTGGTGTTCCTTGTTGGCAGAAACTATCCATCAGTCCCTGGAAGACAGACAGTACATTTCAGCAAAGAAAATAGCCCACATTACTAGCACCCTGCAGCTGCCATACTACATGGTAGAATGGGATGTCTTATCCCATTAGCAGCATGTTAGCGACACCAGCCTTGAAACATGATTTGGGGTTCTAAATGAGGTTAGAATTATATCAGAACCTTGGTGAGTTAGAAATACATGTTTGCTCTTCATATTCCCAAACAGAGCATAAAACATACTCCCTAAAACAATATTTCCTCATTCATTCAAGCAAGAATAATTATTTTGGAACTAGTCAATTTCTTCATACCAAGAAGTGACAATATTATGTCTAAATGACAAGTAATCTTTCCTACCTGTAATGCCTTATAATACTCTATATTATTTCATTTCTATTCCTACTTTCACTAAAGATTAAGAAAGACCAGTTAGAATAACTGTACAATGGCAATTCTAAGAGGTAGCTCACATTTTCTTCTCTAGAAACAAGACAGATATTTATGGTTTGGAAAGCCTGTTTTCTCACATTAGCTAGCATGATATAGGACTTTAGCTGTCCCTTTGCTACCCTGAAGGGTCTGCAAAAGATTAATTTTCAAGTGAATCAAATTTAACAATGTACAGCAAATATACTTAGCAAAAAGCTGTCTAAATAGATCTTGACAGACATATGCATTTTCACAAATCATTTTGGCATCTGGAGTCTGATTTTTATATTTTGCCTTCCCTACATCTTCTTGAAGCAATTGTAATAGAAATAACTAGAGAGGCAACACTGGCAACATATTGGAAAATTATGATTACAGATGGTACAAAGAATACTACCCTGTTGAAAATCTATGAAGACTCAGAGAAACAGACAAAAAAGGGGAGACAAAAAAACTTCATAAGTTCCAAAAGCACTATAGTTTAGTATCTCATTTCCAGAGTTAAAAAAACCACACTTGAATTTTAAAGGTAGAGATTGAAACAAGTCATGTTTTTAGCAGTGTTGACCCAAGGTTAAGTATTTTCTGCTTCAAGCTATATTGGAGTTAATACCTTCAACAGGGGGGTATTATATTCCCTACTTTAAGTAATATTGTCAACTTGGCACCATTAAATTCTTATGTTTCTTTTGACAAAAGTAAATTTTGTATTCCTCAAAAGATATTACATTTGATATTTGCATTGGCCCTTTTTTTTTTATAATAATAAAAGGGGTGAGGTTTTTTGGAACACCAAATATAGCCTGCAAGAGTCCAGAATGACCATCTCCCAACAAAAGAGTGGACTCTTCACAAACACTATCATTAACATTAATTTTTGGTGTATGCTATGGCTTCCATAGAGGTGTTTAGATGCTGACACAAATCTGAAATGAATGAAGACTGTGGGAATCTGTGCGTAGGTGTGCAATAGCCAGGCTGCTGAAAGTTGAACGTGACTGATGTGCAGATAGCAGGCTATGTGTGGAGAATGATAAACATGGTGGGAGAAAAGATTAGTGCACAAGTGAAAGGGAACTTGCTTTATATTGCTGAATTTGCAGCACACCCCTTCTTGCAAGGTTATCCCCTCTCTCCGCTGACCATATTTGATTACACTTGACAGTGATGAGTACTGCAGCCAGATGAGACACATTTATTTTGCCGAATAATCCCAGAGGATTTAGAAAGACCAAATAATCCACCAGCCAGGGTACAACTTAAGTCTTCGGGATACAAGCTGAGCATTTTTACTTTTTCTTTAGAAATGCAGTTTCAGAGCAGCTGAGGTTATTTGTAGACTGAGATCAAACTCAGTAAATATCCAGATTTTCAGTTTTAGGGGATGACTTTATGTTTGTCCAAAAGTCCTGCTGCACCAATACAAAGCATTTGCAGGACCAGTCCTCCCTAAGACTCCAGTCATCAAGAGTGTGTGACTTTCCCCAAGGGTAGCCAAGAGTCATAGACAGACATTACAGGGCAAACGTAAGGCTCTGGCAGGCAAGGACCCTGCCCTACCAGTGCCTGGGAAGCCCCTGTGGCTCTTTGCCTCTGGGAGCTCCTGGCCATGGCTGCACCCTGACAGTGTTCCTCTGTCGATTTTGAGTCAGCAAACGAACATCAATGCTCCCTTTTTCTCTCTCTCTCCCTGTTAAGGTCTGGGAGCTGTGAAATTTTGCATGACTGTCATTGGACTGTCAGGGAAAGATTCTGCAGCCCATTTCCAAGTCCCTTCTGTTATTTTGCATCTTAGCATTAGAAAATACTCCCCATAAACAAGGACTGAGAAAGCTTCTTTCTCCAAATTCTCTGCTTACATCAGTCCATAAAGGGACGATGACTAAGACTAATTAAAGACCTTGAATTCACCATAATGATTGGTCACTTTAATGAAACACCCTATATTCAATCACAAGTAGCCATGCCATTTTACCATGCTCATGGACATTTTTTCCATGGCATAGAAGAGTAAGATTTTTTAAAGACATATTCCCAAGCTCTGAACACGGGAAGAAAATAAAGTGCCTGCACAGCACAAAACAGGCTCCTTTCAAAACCGTAAGATACCATTCAGACACACTACTTGTACTCTCACTGTGGCCTTCCTTTTAGCAATAATTTGGTCTGAAGAAAGTAAATGAAAAAAAGGGAGTTTTCAATTTTTTCCCATGAAAGCATAAATTACTTTCCAAATCAAAATATGTACATTTATATAGGTGTGTTTATACACTTATAAGAGAGGGCAGGTCTAAAATAAGTACTAAGAGGAAGTTCTTTACAGTGAGAGTGGTGAGACTGGAAAAGGTTGCCTGGAGAAGCCATGGATGCCCCATCCCTGGAAGTGTCCAAGGATGGGGCTCTGAGCAACTTGGTCTACTTGAAAGTGCCCCTATCTATGGAAGGGGGTTGGAACTATATGACATTTAAGGCCCTTTTCAATGCAACCCATTCTGTGATTCTGTGAAATTCAGTAAACATTTCAAATTCTTAAGAATTTATCACACTTCATTGCAAATTTTTTCAGAGAAAACTACTGTCTTTGTTTAAGTTATGTTTTACTTTGCATTGGGCAGTTTTCCAGCTTTTAAGCTTTGGTTATCCTATATCTAGATGTAATGAGAGTATTTTTAACGAGGATTTAAAATACAGTGCTGAAAGAACATGACACTGAAAGAAGATGACAACAATAGACACTAAACTTTCCAACGCTTTTATTAATTGTTAAAGTGTTGTGATAGTTTTGACATGCTTTACCTGAGATCAATATAGATAAACTCTTCATAGACACTTAGAAAATACTTGAAGTTACCCAACAGTATTTCTGTGGCGATCCCTATTATTCATTCAAGTTGAGCTGGAATGTATTGGAAGATTTAGTCCTTATTCTGTTTACTGCAATAAAAATGTTATCCACATAAAGTTACCAACAAACTAAGTTATACAATCAATGGTCAACTGAGCAATGGTATCAGTCTTGCCATAGACTTTTGTTTTTATCTCTTGAAGGACTACTTTTAAAAAACCTGCTTCACTGCTTTTTTTGTCTCACCATTCTGAGACTTCTGCCCCTCATACTCAATGCGTTTTAAAATATTCAGTTCAAATCACATAAAAGGGCAAGACCAAAAATTCAAGTCACATTGCTGCTGAAATGCAATTGAGCCTTGACTGTGCTTTCTTTTCCTACTGCTGCTGAGGTTATTGTTAGTAATAATTTTACTGAGAAAAGAGGAAGGTGGAGTAAAAAAAAAAATTAAAAAGAGAAAGAATAAATAGTTAAATAGCAGTATTCTGCAAGATATACTTAGAATCAATCATGTTACTGTTTTCTCAGCCAGGTTGATGATCACAAATCCTGCATCTTTCTCCACGTTCAGTGGTTGTGCCAGCGATTCATTCTGAGAAGGTTCATGTACCCTGTACAGGACTTCACAATATGATTATGGATTCAGGAAAAAGCTCTGCTCAAAGAGGGGCAGAAAGTGAAAGGAGACTTGTTTGATACAGCAGACTGTGCAAAAGGAAAAGCAAGCCAAGAAAATGGAGAAATGGAAAAGGGGGTAGAAAAAAAAGGAGTTGTTTGTACTTCGTGACAGAAATCTTGTTCAATGAGGAGTTCCTCTGCCTTGCCCTACTTTCCTTCAGAAACTGGAGCTGGAATTCCATTGGGCTTTTCCCATACATGGAGGTCCTGACATACAATGACTGCCTTTTGGCATTTGACTTGAACTCATCTATCTGCTTCTAAGGTGTAACAGAGCTTGAGAAGAAGAATTTGCTAGTTCAAAGATCTTACCATGGAAAAACTAGTTACAGAGATATGCAGTGGCCTTACTTCTTTGGGAGGCAAAAATCCCAACAAAACAAACAAACAAACAAAAACAAAAAAAAACAAACAAAAAACCAACCAGCCAAACCACCACCCCAAATACCACCACCCTCCCACATCACCCTCCTCCCTCCCCTCCCTCAAAAAAAAAAAAAAATCACAAAACCAAGCAGAATGAAGAGCAGCCAAACATTTTCCACATCACCATTTGGTTGAAGCAAATGGCAAAACAAGTAAGGGTGCAGTTACAAGATGTTATGGTTACAGCAGCCATTCTGCTACTGAAGGCATCAGGAGTCATGAACTACAAACCTCTGCTCTATGTCTGTACCTTGCAGCTGTTAGAAGCAATGAGTGATGGAGTCCAGAACTTTCTGCTGAGTTTTGAATTCTATGTCAGTCCAGAGGCATTGTTGTCTTTCAAGAAGCAAGGTCTGGGTTTTTTCCTAGTGAAAGGAAGGTACTGCTGCCACGTTGGGCATCCCCCCACCTCAGGCTGGCAAGGTAATGATGCAGAGCATGGGTGATAGCACAGTTCACCTCTGTCTCCACATTAGAGACGAAAGAGTCAATCTTTTGGGCAAACTAAACCAGAATAGGCTAAAACCTGACTACTCAGAGTAATTTCCAATTGACAAATAGATCAGAGATGTCTCTCTATCCAAACGCATAATTGGGCAAAAGACAAAATAGTATGTTTCAAAATGCAGGGCTAAATTTATATATGTAGTGCATTGCTGCAGATATCATTGACTATTGGACCATGATGTACATATTTGTGGTGGGCTTTCCACAGGCAGACTTCTAATAAAAACATTTAAATCCTTAAAGTGGTGACATCACTAAAACTCCAAAACTATGTATGGTTCTATATATTAAATATACATGTGGATAATTTTATAACTATAATTACATGTCTATAGTTGCCATGTTTTGACATTGCTAAAACTCCAAAACTGTGTGTGGTTTTATATAGTAAATATATAGATGTATGTGGATGATTTTATAGCCATAATTGCATGTCTTTATACTTGCAGTGGTTTGTGTACACATAAAAAATATGATGCTTAGAAGTTTTTCTCACAAAACTTGTGATCCTTTTGGGGCAGTTCCTACACTTTTTTCAGGGTTGGAGCTCTAGACATAGCATACAACCACCAGAGCATAGGAGAGTAGCAGGTACTGCAGACTGACTGTATTCAGAGCCTTGTCTCCTCTTAAGAGAATTCAGCCTCCAAATTGAAAGGTTTTGGCTTTACCCAGTTTTCTGCTTATATTCACAAACAATACTGACTCAACCTTTTTCAATCTCAAGTGTACATGACTGACTAGTAATTTCCTGCATTTGTGACATACCATGATCTTCCTTGATGCTGTTAAAGTTTGTGACTACACAGAAAAGCAGTGGCAAGTTGATAGTGAATGACCTTTGGTGAGTTATTCTAAAATTGCTTGACTTTGCTTTGCAAGTTTAGTCTCTCATAGCAACATGGACAGCATATCATTCTATGCCAGATTCGTTAAAAGAAAACGATTCCGTCTTTCAGTTAAAAAAAAAAAAAAAAAGAAAAGCTGTAACTGTTGAAGCAGCATGCACCTAATAAGCTACTTCTAAATCTGGCTCCATCATTTCAGTCTGTGGACTAGCAGAACAGAGCTTGCAGAATCCTTCTCAAGTAAGTATGGCTTTCTCTTAACAGCATGTGCTTTCTTTTTCATTTAAAATGAATAACAGGCAGTAAAGGAGTCTTCAGCAGTGAATTACTGGTGCTGCAATATGACAACAGTATGCCTGCTTTAAACACGAATTAAAAAGCTTTGTTGTTTCATTTGGCAGACATTACTGTCTTTAAAAGGAGTTAATACATTAGGGTAGAAGACAGCAAATTACGTGGATGAATCTTCCCAAAGCTGCAGTGCTGAAAAGCTAACAAAATGATTTATAATTGACTGTCACGAAAGGGTTTTTTTTAAAAAAATTAGTTATCTTCTTTTTGTATAATAAACATCATGGAACATGTCTATTTGATCTCATCAAAACTGGAATATGTATTCTGAATATGCTACTGGCCATTAAGTATAAAATTAGCAAAATAATTTATGTCTTCAAGAAGGGAAAAATTCAGATAGTGGCATAATATTAATAAAGCTAATATATACACTTTAAGCCGACCTCAGGTTTGTATTAAATGATTAAGGTAAAATATATATAGTGGATGACTTTGCTTAATTATGCAAAGTATTAGTCAAACATTGCTAAAACCAACAGAGTATACATGAAATAATTGTAAGAAAAACAACACGAATGCATGACATTTGCCAAAACAAACAGCACATACTGTAGCATGCTTCTGCAAGAGCATTTAAACAGCTCTGCCGGACATGTCTCTTTAATATAATGAAATGAGGTTGGACTACAGGTGTGGAAGGAAAATAAACAACAATATTTTGCTTCATACTTAAATTGCAGTTGTAATAGGAAGATGTTGGAACAGGCAATGCACAGGGCTCCCTTTGGTATGCAAACACACACATATCCAAATGCAAACAAATAGGGGTTTTTTCTCATTTAGTCATAGCTGCTTATCATCAGTTCCTGTGACATGTAACTCTGATTGAAAACATGCAGGTTTGCAGGACTCAGCAGAACTGTATTGTAGCTCTGTCTGAGACATTACAGCTTCAGTACTAATATCCTGGAAATATTTAGCACAAACATATCCTGTACCTCCAAATAATATTATTTACCATATTTTTTTTTAATGTAGGGAAAGAATACGCTGAAAACCCCCCAGTCTTTAGTTAACTTCCACAGAAAAGTACATAAATACTTCCCTCCTGCTCAAGTTACCCACCTCGCAGAAACCCATAACAACAGCAGTCAAAAAATTACCATTTACTTCTCTCAGTTATTTTCAAATTACCCATAACAACAAATTTTAAAACATACTGCCAACCCAACTCACTTATATGCACACAGGCTTTTTTTAGGCAAACTTTTCCAGGACATATTGAAGCATGGAACTGGAACAACCATTTCTTTATTTACTGTGTAATAGAAATAGAAAGTTTTTGGCACGTTATGCATATGGAGAGATAAAGAATGGAAACAGAGATAACAAAATTACCGTGTTACAGTTATAGTGAACAATAATATATCTTTCATTTTGCAAGCAACATTAAGCTTTCCAAGGGCCAGCTCTGAAGAGCCTAATAAATCAGAAACCAGTAAAGGAGAGATGTAGGCTGACATCCCAAAGCCCTTCCTGGAATATCAGGAAAACACAGCATAGTTATAACAAGACCAGTAAATAGTAACTCTTATGTTACCAGTCCTACAAGACTAAAGGAGGCATCAGTGAGTAGTAATCCCACTAACAAGCTTAGATCATTTACACAGCCATTACTATTTATCAATTAGAGGAAGCAATCATTGTTAAGTATTTCTGAGACAGACTAGGAGGGTGAGGAAGAGATTTGTATTTGGAAGGCTTTCAGGGGAAATAGTGACTTCACGATCAAGGAGGTAACATTGCATGGGTGAAAGGGCTCATTTCCTCCTTATACTTTGTGTTTTCTTAGTCCAGCAAATGAATGATCTTAATGAAATTCCAAAAGCCTAGTACAGGTCAATTGTTCTTATGAAAGTTAAAGCCCTTAGGGATTTGACCACTACAAAGAATTGTGAATTTTTGTATTGTGCTCTTGAACAACTTAGTCTAACACATAATTCACTAATTTGAATAAGCTCACTGGACAGGGAGGGGGGGAAAAGAAAAGAGAGAATATCATAGCAACATCTTATTCCTTTGTGGTTTATATATTTAACAAAGACTTACGTTCCAGTCTTAAACTTTCCTCTATGTTTAACATTTAATTAGAAGAATTACATATTCCTGCAGATATAAAAAATTACGACAAGAAAAATCCTGCTGTACTGAAAGATCTCTTCAATACCCCTGGAAGCATCAATGGGAAGGACTTTGGGTAGGTTTAATCCACCAGTGAGGTGGTATCACATCAGAAAGGGACATTATATGGCTCCAGAGACAGCAAGGCCTTGCAGACTGTGGCATCCAGCATCAATTTAGGAACGGATTAAAGTAAAACAAAGGAAAATGGTATATAAAATATCATTAATTTTGAAATATGGCATAATTAATGAATGGGAAATATTTTCATTCCACCTGAAGGAAAAGGAAGTGTGTTTTTATTCCAAGTCTGATTTTGCATGAGAAACTAGTTCCATTCTTCCACTCACTTTTCCTTGTTACTGTCTTAAATTTTCTTATGCTTTTTCTTCCTCTTTTAAAAATAACTATAAATATAAATAATGATAGGGCTAGGAACTAATAAGAAAGAAAAGGGAAGGAAAATGAGGAAATGGCATACCTAATTTGGAAAGCCACACGACACTGCCATCCTACCTCAAAGAAGGACAGGTTTAAAGAGTAGACTCATAGGATTTGACACTTTCCTAAAAATACACATTTTCAAGGAGCAGTGGAAGAAACTAAGACTCCTCATGTATTCTCAGAAGAATCAATTATTTTACTGTCTTTTGACCAAACAACTACAAAGTGAACTGGAGACACAAAATCAAATGCTAGTGTAATGCAGATGACCTACAGCTCTACCCATCCTACAGCACGGCTACAAAAACGGTACAGCGTGTGAAGAAGAGCTCATGGAGCAGCTGGCTAAAGCAGAAACTGAGCAAGAAAAAGATGATGCTGGCAGAGGATAGGAAGCGTTTTGAGGAATCAGTCACAGTCCAGGTACGCAGCCGCGGTTGGTCACTAAACATAAATCTGATAAAGAAAGTGTTATTCACAGATGCTGTCATCTTCTGTTAGCTAGGAAGCTCTATCTCTCTTGGATGGGGTCAAAAATTTCTCAGGCACGTGGTATACAAGCTTTTAGTGCTAAGAACTTCTAACATGGAGAAAAAGCTATAGTGTTATATGCTCTGAATAATCTTGGCCTAACTGCAGCTTCATTTCTCAGTCTTTTCTCATCAAGAGTAAAATTTCTCTTCACGGGAAAATGAAAGGGGAGAAGTCCCTTGGCAATTAAGGACAACCAGATGTCATCATCTAATGCCACAAGGGCCTTTTATATTTCTTTGAAACACTTTAAAAATACAGACAGCAACATGTGTCCACAGTGCAATTTTCTACTAGTAGGGAGCAGACAACAAACACAACAGCCAACAGATAACAGTTGATACTAATTTGGCTGCTGGAACAGTAATGGAAGGTCCTCTGAAAGCAAGAAACTGAATTCAGTAAGGACCTGTGTTGTTATACTGCAATTAAGAAAAAAAAATTAAAATTGGTATTTAAAAACACTTTGTGCTTACATTTTTCTCTTCCTTAATTCTTAAATTTGTTTTTAAATCTATAAATATGGTTTGCATTTTAATTGGGTGACTGTCTAATTTTAGTGCAGCTGTAGCATTTAACAGAGAACAGTGACTCTGTTTTCAGGGTGGTGCAGGATTTATACTAAAAAACATCTCTAATGCTCAATGCTTCTTACAGCCCTCCCACTGCTCTGTCTAGTATACAGCTGTAAATTAAATGAATCAGACTTATGACTGTTGACAAGAAAAATGGCACAGCAATTTGTTACATTGTGTTTGGTCACCCTATAGTTGTAAAATAGATAAATGTTTTCCTCATCATGGTGGAGAAGTAGGTTAATGAGAATTTAGAGGAATTTAGATCCAAGGTTGGGTGTAGACACTGTTCACCATGTAGAATCCTACACAGAAGCATGAGTTTCTTAAATGTCTTTGGTCTGTAAGACACCACAGTACCTTTTCACCTTCTTTTCATGCCAATAAAGCCTATCATTTGTTAAGAATCCAGACTGATTTAAAGGTGACAGCACTGGTCCAATTTTTTATTTGTCATTACCTGATACAGAGCTACCAAGAACTGACAGAGAAGGGAAACACTCACTTTAAGATTTTAACTTATTCCCATTAGCAGTCACCATTAAAATAAAAGAACTGAACTTTCATTCTACTGGTCCTGAAGATGGCTGGATCTTACAGAGTTGGAGCAAATGTCTGCTGAGATTTTCCTTAGGACTGAAGCACTTTCAAGCAGAATCTAGTGAGGTAAAATGAATACAGACAACACTGATTGCACCTCCCCTCCCTTAGAAATTGTTTGTTTTACAAGGGAACAAAAATGGTGAAAGTAGTATTTAGCATCCTAGAAATAGGCTTTATTCCCATTAATTTGGAAATGTGATAGAATTTCTGGAGAATAACTAAATAGAACAATGCTGAGAAGACTTTAAGCTAACACTGTCTTGCTGATGAAACTGGACTAGACAACCTTGTATTAAAAGCAAATTTGTGTTACAGGAAAAAAAAAGTAACCAAAGTAACCTCTTCTAAAAGAAACACAAAAAGGAACACCTGTGTTATTTAAAGGGATAAACTGAAGTGCAAAACTGAAAGTTCCCATAGAACACTTCAAAATTAACTGCAGTAGGTGTGGAGTGGATAAGATACAATAAAAATTTCATTAAAGGCAGGAGGCAAGGGTATATCTGAACAAGAATGGGCATTGGGAGAGTGGGGATATAGCTATTTTAAGAGGGGAGTATCTGCTGAGGGACATACCCACCTGTAGGGTAAACTGAGAACTTTGAAATGAATCACCATTCCTACAAATTCTAGTGAGTTTGGCTCTGGTGCTTAGGCAGTATTTCTGAACAGCTGAAAGTCTGATCAAGAACTAGAAACACAAATACTTACAGGAAATACAGACCATGGTAATGAAACAACTCACCCTTTGCTTCAACAAGGACAGTACAGACAACAGCATTCATCCAAAATCTTGGATTCTACTCAGTGACTATAAAAGGTTCTGTAATTAGTCTTAATTGCAGCTAAAATAACTGTCAATATTGTTCAAAAATCAGATTTAACTTTTTTTTTCATTAATATCTTAAAATTTTCTTATGAATCTCAAAATGTGGAAAACCTTTATATTTGTTTGGTATTTCTAATGTAGATAATCTGCTTAAGATATTGTTAATGTATCAAAAGGCACCATTTTAGATATACAAAAACTTAGCACTTGTTTTCAGTGCTGAAACTGTTGAATGTTGTCTGCTTTGACCCAAAAATGATCATATCTTCCAGAGCTCTACACAAAGAAACTTACAGTTGTCATAACAACATCTTGCAGTAAGTACAGGATAGCTTGTACTTGCTTTTAATACAATTAGCAAAAGTTCAAATCTCCTGAAGATTAAAAGCCAGGGATGTTATTGAAAAGGGAGGGTGGAATTAATATATAATTTTTAATTCCCACGAAATTCAGCTTTCAATATAAAATCTTCAGACAATGGCCTGTAGAGATATTCCATTGCATCAAGTCATATTCGCACGAAATTCCGTTATGCTCCATTTTTGTACAAAATACACAGGTTTCTAGTAATGTTTTTGTAAAATGACATTCAGAATATAAATAAGCCTAAATTAACCTTTTGAAAAATCTTCATGTGTTTACCTAAGTAACAAGTATACTAGATAAATCCCTGAGTGCTTCAGTCTTGTTGAGTGAAATACTGAGCCATTATTTAAGTCCCATTTAAGGTGTGATCTTAACAATCATTCTCTTATAGATGATCCGGATTCAACAGCAGTTTATCAGAAATAGATCACTATTGCTCTGTTTATATTCTTGTATCAACACTAAAATAGAATAGAGCACCTTAGCCATTGCTCCACACAAAATTACAAACAGTATCCACTTGAGTCCCTAGAAATGGTTCACTTATGAGAGAGTCTTGATAGTATCTAGACATGTCACCTTGATCAGGGTCACATTATGCAAGATGGTGTATCAATGCATAGAAAAAGACAGTACTTTCCTAGTTTAAAGGCCAGTTAATGGTGGCTACAGACAAAAGTGCAGGTGTTGACCAAAGGTCAACAAACTAGGTAATGGCAGAATTGCTGGCAAAGGACACCTTATTTACAGTGAAGTCTATCACTTCAATCAGACAGTTTTCAATTGATCTGCGCAGACATTCTGTATTATTGCAAAATTGTGCCCACCATTTCTAAAGTAGGGGAAAATTAATGTACAAGTTTTTCTTTTTAAGATTATTTTAATGTTAATATGATTTAGAAGAACTTAGAAATCTGGCAAGAATTCACCTAGCAGAGGCATATTGTAACAATAAGTAACAGAAGAATTTGAGCTCTCTGAAGGTATTTATTCCAGGAGTACCACTGAGACTACTGCAGCAAATATTGCCATTCACAGACATACCTGTTTGCACTGGAACAAGAAATTCCCTATATCAGTAATGTCTTCTGAAGATATTTAAATATATTAGGTAAAATAATTTGAACCCTTCAATAAACAAGTCACGTAACATGTGAAAAATAAACCATGACCAGCAAATCATTATAAAAAAGTTCAAAATATCAAACATTCAGATTTTTAAGCATATTTTGTCTTAATTTTCAGCTTCTCTACTTATACACGTGACTATTGGAAATAATTTCTGTGATTCAGGTAATCTCTTGAGAATACTTCACTTAATTTGTCTAAGAGAGAACAGTGAATAGTTACTGTTACTATTAACTTTGATAACATCTATTCCAACCAAGATTCACAGTAATTGATGTGAAAAAATCTGTATCATTTAAGTAAGAAGAATTATGTTTCATTTTGCAGCTTTCGATAATTCTTTTTCTTAATAATTTGGTATGTCTGTGTCATATGTCTAGAGTCATTAGGCAAAAACCATGTGAAGAAAGAGAAACAGCAGTATAAGCACTATATGACACACTCAAGTGTTATGTACCTTACCTATATCACCTGTAACCTACAACCTGGCATTTTTCTTATTAAATAAATATATACATATATTTGACTTTGACTGCTATACAAATGAAATATTTCAGAACAAATGGGCTCATTCCTGACAATAGAAGAGAATTATATGATCAACTTTTGTTGGCTGTACCAGAGTCTTCTGATTCATACCTTAACATTTGCACATATACAATGGATAGCTGAATTTATGTTTCTAGTTAACATAGCTTTGTTCACGTACAAATGAGCCCAATCTCTCATGAATAAAAAGCTCTTTTCTAAATATGTACATGTCATTACAGGTTCTGGCTCAACAATGAGGCTTGCTCTGTTTCTGAAACAGGAATTATTAATAAAGTCCATTAAAACTGCAGAACTCACATTTTGCCAACCTTTAATGGATCTGGACGGCAGAAGACCTAAAATGCATTAGCATAGACTTGATGTATTTGGGAATCCTGTTTGCTTCAATGAGTAACTTTAAGTTTGTAGAAGTCTGTATTAGACATACTGCAAAATCCATAAATTCTGGCTTTACAAGGGTAGAGTAGTGCTGTATTGTTCCCTGACTGCACTGAAAAGGTCATGAAGATCTTTGTGTTGACAATTCAAGGCCTTTTCCAGCCCTTTAAACTGTCGACATTCACATTCAAGTGAGAGAGGAATAAATTCATCTAAAACAAGACAGTGTGAACAGGATTTATGCTTTTTAATCCACATTATCTCTGTGATCAGGATAATGTTTGTAGCATATAATGGAATGGCACAGTCCCATAGAAAATATGAAAGCATTTCAGAAAGTAATTCCAGTAAAAGCAATTGATTTCTGATGTGTTAAAAGGATCTTCATGTCCCTCTGCTATTTGCAAAATTAATGTACTTACTATGTTAATTTGAGAGATTTGCAACACTTCAGCAGCTTTTATGAACTATGATTTAAATGAGTGTTGGAATTACCAACGTGGAGACAATAAATTCTGTGCAGTGGGTAAAGTGCCTTGTAATGTGGAACCTAAATGTCTGCTTCCAAAATTCATGGAACTACATTTCAGCTCAAGCTGCTGTTGACCTGTGAGCTATGCATGATACTTTTAAATGTACTCTTTATTGACAATTTGCTCCCTTTTTGCCACCTGCTTCTATTCCTCGATCCCTTCCAGGGATCCTTCTCATATACCCCTGTCCCAGTGTTTAAGGGAGGTCACTTGCTTTTCTGCTTGTGATTCTCTTTTCTTTCTCCACTTGCTGCATTTCACCAGTCAGAAAGCCATGGAAGTGGTAATGATAGTGATGTAAGCAGAGTCTGAAACCCACCAATAAAAAGGGTTACCTCACTTGCTTTCACCCTTATGTTACAGTAGGGAGATGCAAAAACACTTGAAAAACCCCTTTTGATTTTATCAGTCAGTTCATTCTCTGGTCGGTTCCAGTGGCAGCACATAATTGGGACACTACAAATATCCACACTGATTATAAAGTCAGACTGTAGTCTTTAACAACACTTAAA
This sequence comes from Sclerurus mexicanus, assembly GCA_013396755.1. Lineage (NCBI taxonomy): Eukaryota > Metazoa > Chordata > Aves > Passeriformes > Furnariidae > Sclerurus > Sclerurus mexicanus. The sequence continues at coordinate 2,107,250 of VWZF01002590.1, forward strand.
TTAGCCCTTAGATTCCTGCATATACAAACCAAAAATAGAAATTCTGCACTTCACAGTTCAGATTTGCCTGTCTGTAAAAACAGTAAATAATGAGGAGAACTTCACATACTGAAAGAACCTATCATTACTACTGCAAGATCATCTACAATGCTGAAATATTGCACCTTGCTTTGAATGTTAACCTTTAAGAATTATTTTAGAATGAAAACTACGGCAAAAGCAAGCAGGTAGAAAGTGAGAATCACGTTTTCTTTGCTTTTGTGTGCCTAGCAGATTTGTCACTAACTTTTCTAATAGAATAGCAAACACCAGTAGCATTAGGACAATATAGCATGACCTTCTCTACTATTGGATTTTAAAAAGCTCTGAAACAGAACCAACCCAGACTTTACTTAGTGAGAATTGATCCACATCATGGTAGTTTGGTTTCCAGTTCAAGAGACAGGAATATATCATATATTGCTTTGGATCAATGAAAGCCCATGCTAATCCACTAAGCACTCAATACCCTGGAAAATTTGCATGTCCTATAGATTCTGTTCATTAGCATGTCTAATTAAAATGATGTGAATGTGGTATTGATCTACTTATGAAACATATACATAATTTGCGATGCATATGGGACAAAATGTGATGGCTGCACTGTTATGCCTTTCAAAGTCATGTCTGTTGTCTCACAAGATAGAGAAGGTTTTATGGGATTCCCTTTCACTGACACCAGCTGACATACAGGCACAAAAATAAATGGAGTCACTGTCAAAGGGCTCCACACCCCTAGTTAAGCCAGAGGGTGCTGTGCCTGGAAGATCAGCCAAACAAGAGGGGGCTGGCAGGGTGAATGAAGAAAGAGGATGCAGCGCATCCACTGCCACATGTGTACCAGAAGTAGGAACTGATGCAGAGAGGAAACTCTCCGGAGATTTGACAATGAACAGTTACTCAAAGCGCTGCAGCTCCAGTGAGGACAGCTTTGAGTTACAGGGTAGTGCAAGGTCAGAAGCTAAAAGCTTTGTTAAAAGCAAAAATAAGGATGAAGGCTATCGACCTAATCGATCAAAGCACTGTCAGAAAGGGGGTGAAAAAACTCACGGACTGGAACACTCTTCTCTATATCCAGCAGAAGTGGGACACACAAGCCAAAAGCTCCAGAGGCAGAAGAAGACTCACAAGAAAAGCAGTTCCTCTGCATCTGACTTGAGCTTAGTGAGCCAAGGATCATCAAGTTCATTGTCTGTCGTGGAAGAAAAAATAGAAGCTAAACTCAAATTTTCACAATTTATTAATGAAGTTACTTTCAGAGTGCTTGATCCCATGAGCCTGAGGGCATACCGAGCTGCTAAACTGAAAAATGCCTTTCCATCTGGTGTGAGAAGTCTAGATGATTTTCATATGAAGAGAAAGTCTCCCGAAAGCTGGAAAAAGAACATTCTAGATGGAAAAACCAATGAGGAAGTAGACTTAGAGACTCTGAGAAGTGACAACATCGTGGCTGGAGCACGAACACACAGATTAGAGAAATCATTGTCCCTGGATACAAGTCCCTCTCTCAGGTCACTAAATAATGGTATCTCATGCAGAACAAGATCTGGCTTGCCTGTTGAAATTATGATTTCTAAAAGCAAAGAAATGCCAACCACAAAATCTGCATCTCTTCCTAGAAGTACAAGCATGGTGAGCTCTCTCTCAAATAATTTCTTTGGGTGGTATGTGACAAGTACTTACGTATTAGTGTGACTATTTGAAAAGTGTTTCTGTCTTCCTGGGTGGGCTCTTACCATGTACACAGGCTTTTCTTCAGGGTGGGAACAAACAAGGAGTGTTTATTTTTAGTAACTCAAAAAAACAGCTCTAGAAGGTATGGGAGGAAGGAAAGACAGGATACGACTCCCTAGTTGTTTTAGTCTGGTGGCTTAGAAGATGGTTTTGCAAGATCAAATGAGAAAGGTATTCCTGTACTGCAATGAAACATAAATATAACCAGGTCAGCTTGGTATGAACAGTCAAGGCACCCTCAGAAATGGGTGAAGAGAGCACTGTGACAGAATACTCAGGTATTCAAGCTCACTAGCTTAGAACTTGCTCAGATATTTCTACACTAAACAAGAATTCTCCATTAGTGTGCTTAAGTATTAGTGAGTTCTCTGGCATTCTGAAAATGTTGCTAATGTTTGTGTATCTGGAATTAATACATATCAGTTGATAACTTCTTTACTGTTGTGCTGGGGAAAAACAAACAAACAAACAAACAAACAAACAAACAAACAAACAAACAACCAGACAAAGAGAAACAAAAATAAACCTTAAGAACTGAAAAAGAAAGAGAAAAAAGACTGAAACTTTCTTCTATGTTCTGGTAAAAATATTTAGTATTTTTTAGTTAGATATTTATGCTTATGAAGGAGGGCAAAGGGAATGTTTTTGGAGAATATGGCACGGTCTGAAATACTGAACTGCCAAACCTTGAACTGATACATTATGTTATTATGTCTCCAGAGCAGTAGTTGCAGTTCCTCTAAAACAATAAAGGTCCAGGAACTGTTGCTTAAGACTCTACACATGTACCAGATGTTGCTTAAATGGGAGCTGTTACAACTGCATTATTTAAAGAGGTTATTCAAATTTAAAAACAAAGAAGCAAAAACTTGTCTCGTATCACAAAGGACTGTAGCAAGTAGGAGAACATCCCAGTCTTGAGAATATCATTCAGACTTCAGCAACCTGAGCTTAGGATTTTATAGGATGTCCTTGGATGTTTTAACTGTCACCTATCAAAGATGTCTGGAGGGAGAAAAGGTGAAAGGTAATAAACACAGAGAGAATTTGCACACTGTGTCGTGTCACAACTCCACACTCACAGCTGTCCTGCAAAGGGGTCAGGAGCCTCCAGTCTGAGCCCATGGCAGGATACGCTTTTTTCACATTTCAATTAGGCATCTGTCAGAGCATCTTTTCCAGTGGACTTGCTTATATGTACAGATTGAAACTTCCAGCCGATCGAGTACTAACTAACTAAACGCTGCCGAGTGCTCTGCAATTCCGCTCAGTTAATGTAGGCATCAGTCCACTCCAGTTTAAGCATCAGCCTGCTCTAAAACTAGTCATTTAAATTGAAGACAGGAGTGGCCAAACATTTTATCTCAACAAGCAGTGCCTCAGACAGCAGAGCTCAGCATAAAAAAAGAAAGGAGTGGCAGGGCAAAATACACAAGTAAAACATGTTCAGCCACACCTACAGGTTCATGTTTTCTACATGTAAAAACTTTGACTTCAATGCAATTTATTTAGTGCCTCTCATCACCTGAAGCATGCCTAGAAAGAAGCAAAAGGAAAACTGTACAGTCTTGGCTGTCATTATTGTAAACGTATTTAAAACGTACTTGGTTATATAATGTTCATTTGAATATGCACATAGGATATTGCCTAAAACTTTCGTGTTTAGTTGCCAAGTTATTATTCATGTACAGCAGATAATCCTTGAGAGAAAGAAATAGATCTAGTTACATTGACTTAAATATAACAACCGGATAGCAGAGATATAACAACACACATCCTGAAGGGCAGAAAAGAACATGCTTGAAAGTTTGAGGTTAAGAAAGCTACACCTAATAAAAGAAATGTGACTTAGTAGAGGAATGCTGTGATGTTGCCTCCTGTCTGTTATGTTTTCTGAAGACCTCTGAGGTGTCCGCAACTGCCTCTGTACTGCAGTTGATGTGTCTGTATTGGATGCAGACCCACTGAAGTGATTTTCAACTTTTATATTTCTGAGAACTGTTCAGGGACATTTCTGTAGTAAGTATTTATTGGTTTGCAAACTGCTGCTACTGAAATGAAATCTCACAAAGACACCACATAGATTTACACAGAGGAATTTCTGGACAGCTAGCAGGATCAAAAATGATGCTCCATTTTGTGACTGAAGTTAAAGGGCATTGTGATAGGTGGAAAGCAATTCCTTTAGACCTTGCTATGGTCTAAACAATTTAGTAACCTGGCCAGCAGGATGAAATTATTTTTCATTTCTGTTTGTTGATCTAAATTTGGAGTCACTGGACAAACAAGCAGGAAAACAGAATGATTTAAATAGATGAAAGCAAGCCTCTGAATCCACACCAATGTAGTGGAGGGTGTACAACTCGAGAATACGTCATGCTTCCAGCCTGAATTGACGTGACCAGTTCAGTAGGCTGAAAAATACAGGAAATGTCTGAAAAGGGTTGTACACAATGGAAAGTTTCTCAGAACTGGGAACATATGCTTGTCAGAGTCTGTCAAAGGACAGATCAATACACGGAGAAATGAAGTTGGGTCCAAAAAATACATGGGTATGTTTCAGGTATGAAAACACAGACTCAGGGTATATTTTAAAGAAAATCAGGTATGAAAGGAGATTGGTTTATGCCTTTAAATACATATTTCATCTTAAATACATTTGTTCTGAGTAATCAATGTCTTCAAGAGAGCTTTGGATACCACTACTACTGTTCCAGGAAGAAAATGTGTGTAAAAATTTAATGCTTAAATAATCATGCAGGAGTCTGACTTGAGACCTAAGTCTGCAGCACCTTGAGGTTTGAATCAATCTGTATATTACATTTCAGTTAATTTTAGCTATAAGTGAATAAGAATCAACTTTTTCACTAGATCTCATCCTTACATACTTACTTTTACCTGCACAGGGAACCATATAACACAGCATTAGACACAGACTTTTCTTGATCACAGGAAATCAATTTATTTCTAAGAAGAGCTGTATCTTTCCATCTTACAACAAATTGTTAGTAGTATACATTCTGTGTGCAAGAAGTCTTAGAAAAAAATTATTGACCTCATCATTGCAACCATATGCACACATATCCTAAGGAATTGTGCACTTGTCACCTAAGGCCATGACATTATCACACAAAATAAATATGGTCAAGCCTGATCAATATAAATAATTCACTAAGCTGCACCATCCCCTGTAAGTTGGTAAAAATACAATGTTCCAATTTGGTGCAGAGTCTGTCTTAAAAAACAAGCTTGGGTTGGTATAACGTAACTTCTACATTTTGGAAGTTAAGACTTCAGGTGGTAGGAGGGCAGAAACTTGGCCTTGCTCCACAGGAACTAACCATACTTATGGAGCCATAGAATCATAGAATGTTAAGGGTTGGAAAGGACTGTAAAGATCTTCTAGTCTCAATCCCCCCTGCCATTGGCAGGGACACCTTCCACTAGATGAGGTTACTCAAGGCCTCATCCAGCCTGGCCTTGAACACTGCAGGGGCATCCACAGGTACTCTGGGCAACTTGTTCCAGTGCCTCACCACCATGACATTGAAGAATTTCTTCCTAATAGCTAGCCTAAATTTCCTCTCTTCCAGTTTGTACCCATTATTCCTTGTCCTATCACTACATTTCTGACAGAGTCCCTCTCCAGTTTCCTCATAGGCCCCCTTCAGATATTGGAAGGTTGCTGTGAAGTCTCCATGCAACTTTCTCTTCTCCAAGGCTAAACAGCCTCAACTTTTTCAGCCTGTCTTTGTAGGGGAGGTGCTCCAGTCTTCTTATCATCTTTGTGTCCCCTGTGGACTTGCTCTAATATTTCCATGTCATTATTATTTTGGGGACATCAGAACTGTACACAGTATTCCAGGTGGGGTCTCACAAGAACAGAGAGTAGAGAGGGAGAATCATCCCCCTTGGCCTGCTGGACATGCTGCTTTTGATGCAGCCCAGGATTCCACTGGCTTTCTGAGCTGCAAGAACACATTGATGGCTCATCTTGAGTTTTTCATCAACCATCACCCTCAAGTCTTTCTCCACAGGGCTACTCTCTATCACTTCTCCATCCAGCCTGTAGGTGTGCCTGGGATTGCTGTGCACAGTTGTAGGGCCTTGCACTTCACTTTGTTGAACTTTATGTCTGAGAATAATTTAGCCAAACCTGCAAAGCTGCATCAGTGAGATTAGAGCCAAGAGCAATTGCTTATTACTTGGACAGCATCACTGCATGAACACAGACTCCTTCTGAACCCAGAGTGATCTGTCTCTGTGGCAACACATTAGGTGGGCTTCTCAGCTTGGTTTGCCACCAGCTCCAGGGTTTCTTCTGTATTTCACCTGCTAAAATTAGCAAGACAGCTGTATCCATGCTTGTCTCACATCTCCATCTGACCTTATCTCAAATGAATTGCACTAGTCCCATCACCTACCTCAGGTTGATGCTTCAGCCACCTGTCAGGACAAGACACCTGGAGGGTTGCTGTTGCAGTAACGCTCCCTGCTGTGTGATTTAGTCTCAAGGGCCAAACCCTTATAACCAATTAAATTCCCTTCTGTAGCCTTAGCAAAACTGAAAACCAAGTGTTCTTTCTCACTCTGATTTCAATCAATGCATTAAAGGATTTAATTTTTATAGCCCTCGAGACAGGAGACAAATGCCTGTTACAAAGGTTTGCACCCTTATAAATTGCACGAGCGAAGCACGAGCTAGAATAACACCCTTTGTCATTCCTCACACAATAAATTATTATTACAATAACTACTGTAAAGAAGAAATATGACCATAGTAGACATTTAGATAGGAAATTGAGACGATTCAAAGATTCATGTATATCTCTAATCCAGGTAGGCTGTTTAATTCCAAGTAGACTGTTTAATTCTTTAGGAACCCTATAGACATTAACACAAGCAAGAAAAGTAATACTAATTTCTGTTCTTTCTCCTATTTCTTATCCATCAGGATTCCTGCTGTTTATTACAGGTTCTCTTGCAACATGAATGCCTTGTGCACAAGGACAGCTCTCTGAAGGAGCAGAAGCATCTTTAGAAATTACACCCTCACACACCTGAACTTCACAGACATGAAGGGGTTCAATCCCTGTGTGAGCCATTCACTTGAGAGTTGACCTCAATGATTCTTCGGAGTGCCTTCCAATGCAGAATATTCTGTGAAATCTGTAAGAGTAGAGCAAGACTGTCATGCAAAGGCTGTGGCAGAATGTCAGAGCAGTAGAAAATGCAACCAATATTCCATTTCTAAATGGAAGTTTCCATGGCAGTTTCTAGGTTTTCAGTTTCTAGGGCACCTGGATACCAACAGAATCTCACTGAAAGAGCAGACAAGATTTTTGTTGCTCTAGGTCAAAGCTCTTTTATACAAGGTTTTCAGTCCTCTTTAAGCCCTCCCAGCCTGCCACTGTGGTGTAAAAATAAGCACTTGCTTTGTTCTTGGATGAATACCAAATCTTTAATTTCTATTTACAGTACAGTGATGTTTACAAGTAAGATTTGGGTTCACATACATTATAATGGAAAGTATATATTATTTCACTGACTCATGCACACAATATGCTAAAAGAGAAATAGTAAGAGGTGGCACCAGAAGTGAAGTATTTTGCCCAGGTCAGTTATCAAGCCAACAGCCAAACATGGTTCTGAAAAGTGTCCTATTTTCCGGTCTGTTCCTGCTCTTTCAGACAGGCAAGACAATGTAGAACTACCCTTAATAGCCAAAAAAATGAAGCTCTGATCCACAGCTGTGGCACCTCAGGGTTACCACAAGAATGTGAAAAAGGGAACTACGTCAGATGCTTCAGTTCTTTAACACATGACATCCACATGACAGATCATATCATTAGGGCCTTATACGAGTCTCATATGGCAATGGAAAATGCCACGAGTACCTTCCTTGCCATGCTATTCCAGATGACACTGCTTGGAAGTTTTTCCCCCTCTGCTTTGCAAATTGGAGGTGACCATCAGGTTATCAGTCTAAAAATGTTTTTCAAAATGGATATTAAAATAGATGGTTTATTTCCTTTATTTCCTTTACCATAAGCTTGATTGACAGAAGACCATGTTCACTTCTTTTCACCATTCAGAGATAACAGGCAAATACAGCAATTTTAAGACTTACTAGCTTTAAACTAGTTCTCATGTGAAGTGAGCACAGCCACTGAACTGCAAGCAACATAAACTATAAGAACTTCACTCTCTTATTTTTCCTTCATCTGCAGATTCCTGAAAACAGTCTCTGTGTCTGGTAATACTGTGTAAGAATTCCAGGTAATAACAATTGAATTTGGGTGTGGAAAGCAAAGTACTACATCTTTAATCCGTTGGAGCTGCAGTTCCTTGGTACTTCCAAGGATTTCTGTTGCATCATTATAACCTGTCTCCTTCTGATATCAACACTGACTGTTTTCCTATATACACTATTATGAAATTATCACTCTGGGTGTAGTAGTAATGAGTAGCATTGCAAATGTATGCTGATATGTACACTTGGAGCTTCCAGGGTAGGTAAATTAGCTTTATCACACCTCATAGGTGTTATGCAGCCAAATACTCCAAGCTATAAAATCTGATTGCCAAAAGAAATGGTAGTACTTTATGAGCTCATTCCATCTGAAATCAAAGACATCTCATTTTCCATTGATCAATCTCTCCGTGACACCAATCTCCAGCAGCTGCCAAGGTGGGGCAAAATGCAACTCAGCAACCAGTCCAAATATTAATCCAGCTTCGCCAATTACATATAATGCTGAATTTTGCTCCATTTTTTATTGCTTAGTTTTTTTGGGGGGGGGTTTTGGTGGCATATATGGTACAGTCACAAGATATGGGAAGCCAAACAGGCCATGTGCAATTTCATCTGCAGTTAACACCTCTTGTCCCCGTATGGTGGCATGGACTCCTTTTTCCACTGCTAAGAGGAGCACAGCAGCCGTGTGCTGTAGGAGAGATCAGCATAATGTTTTTAGAACAGCAGATGTGACATCGTTTTACAAGAAACAGTACGAGCAGATGGTGTTTAGAGAGCTCTCCTTGCCTGCTCTAAAACACCTCCGTTGGGTCACTAATGGATCCTTCGTCTAGTCGAACACTGCATCAAGCTACAATGTTCCCACGATGACACATATGGTCATTTACAGCTTCCCAGCTCATCAAATACAAATTAGATCAAAATCTTCTTCACAGAGCATAGACATCTATAAGACAGTATTCAAAAGTGTAAGCTATTTGTTTGAAGTGGACTAAAATAGACAGTCTGAACTTCTTTCCAATAAAAAGAATGTGTTTTCAATGCAATTAAGTATTTCACCATAAAGCCTACATTTTTAAAGTTAGGGTTTGCAAATGAGTTGTCCTCTCTTTTTCCCCAACCCTCCTCCTTTTTTTTTTTTTTCGCCAAAGAAGGGGAGCAGTGAGTGAGTCAGGAGGAAGATGTTTGGATAAAGGAGAAAACATTATTATAATGGTGAATTTCTGCACAGGACTCAGGGATCCAACCATAACACAAAACCATTTTCTAGCCAAATCTGCTATTTGCCTTCAGAGGGGCAGCTACTAAGCCAAAGGAAAATCCTAAGCACATGCTGTTCACACTGATTTCAGTATCTCTTGGTACTTGCCACAGGAAAGCAAAATTGGCAATCAGAAGTGTTTAGGGTTCCTTTCCCAGTGATTTTTGTTAACATGACTTTTTCCCTTCCTTTGAGTTTTAAAATCACTTCTCAATTGCACTCTTTATCTTTGGGTGCCTTTAGAAAGAAATGGTACTTTCAGAGTAATGGAAGCTACAACAGGCTTAGAACAATCACCATTACGAGAAATGCCTGAAAACTGCAGAGCCAGGCAAGGAAGGCAAAAGAGCAAGAGGTAGAAAAGACTAATAGATCTCTCTTCAATGGTCTGGGTTTAGTCTAAAAGTGTTATTTATTACAAAGATTTTAAAGGTGCTTCGACTCATTTTTCATTTCTTCCTTCTGCCAGCAGCCTGCATTTGTCATGTTTACCAAATGTGGGGTTTTGCCCTGCCACAGCACGTCTGCAGTATATCAGAAAAGCAAAGACCTCAGTGCGGTGACTTTCTCCCACAGGCATATGCAATACTTAACTATTTTGCCTGGTCAACATGGTTAAAATCTCTGAATTCTTCCAAGAGAAGATTCAAATGCAGGGCACTGCCCAGAGCTAGAGGTTGCTCTGATTTATTTTTCAATTGTTAGTGATTGATATTTTTCTCCCACTTGTTCTAAGGTTTTCAGCTCTATTAAAATTCTGCTCAGTGATGTACTGCATGCAATTAATAGAAACATAGATGTAACTTTGCTCCCTCCTCCCACTGTGTTCTAACATCTAACTTGAGTAAAACAAAAGTTTGCTTATTAATATGAACCCAGCACAGCAAGCATTTGGGGGACAGAAAAGAGGGAATAAGTACTACAGTACTCTGTCAAAGCTGCATTTGTATTACTCTGTTTTCTCTGTAGTTTTGGTGATCCATGGGTTTTAGCCTCACATCAGAAACTGTAGCATTAAAACCTTGAGATCAACAAATTTAAAGAGCAGAAACTTTTATGAATTATGGGATGGTTTAGAGGGTTTTATACTAAATGTAGGCCTCAGAAATTGTCTACATGTCCCAACCACATGACTCATGTCTCAGAATGTCAGGAACTATTGGTTTTGACCTCAGTAAAGCTCAAAAAAAATTGGTATTTTCGCAGGCTAGCTCAGACATTTTTTTCAGCAACTTCCTTTTTGCAAAGGGGCTTAAATTTGACCTTCTTAGATGAAACTTTTGGTACCAGGAAAAAGACATCTTGTGGATAAAGAAGAAGCAGCAGATGCCATAAATCTTGGTTTGAAACAGTCTCCCATGATATTCCCATAAAAAAGCCAGGAAAATAAGGGAGTAAATATTAAAAGAGAGACAAAACCAAATGGAAAATCTTACTGAGAGGATAGTTCATAATACTTAATTGTGACTAGGGTCTCAGGGGGACCAAAACTATTTGCTACTAGCAAGGGGATGCATTTATTTTGAGATACCATTGCTTTCTATCTACAGAGAGTAAATAAAACATGCAATTCTGCTCCTTTATCTGAGTTGGGAACTACAGTAGTGCATTTATACCCCTGTGTAATACTCTTGAGAGGATGCTTTTGAAATTTCCAAAATACCGATTTCCCAAAAATAAGCAGGCACTTCTCAAGTTTAAAGGAATCTTGCCCATATTGAAAATCAGTCTTGATTGAAAAGTCTTTGATTCAAGTCTTTTTATTCTTTGTTGCACTTACTCTGTACCTAGAATGGATGGAAGTTGTTTAAAGATCCCACTGTTGCCTCCATGCCTCAAATCAGAACCGTATCTACATCTAACTCCCTTTCTTTTTTCACTGCTAATTGAATATTCCAAAACTTGTTCAGAACTTGATGTTGAAAAAACCCAAAAGAGCTGGATACAACAGCTTTGGAGTACCTATTGCTGAACAGCGAGCTCCTAGACTGTAGTCTGCAAAGCCTCCTGTTGCGACACTGTTGGCCAACAGCTCTCAATTTCTGACTGTAAATTCAATACCTACAAAGATAAACTAAAATTATTCAAATGCACATCTGTATCTGTCGAGCTTATGAGCTCTTTGCATTAATATTTGATGCTAGTTGGGCAAGAATGATCAGTGATATGGCAGTCTCGTCCTCCTGTTCCCTGCTTGGATAGCGAGAGCATTTTAAACGAAAGAGAATGAGAAAAAAATACGAGGCCTGTTCACACAGCTACACCTGTTCTCTTAAAAAGGAAGAGACATTTCCCCCAAAGAACAGCTATTCCCTGGATAACTGTAGTAACAAAAACCTGCTGTGTGAACAGGGCTAAAATGAGCAGCTATTGAGGATTCAAAAACTGGTTCACAACCACTTATTGCTCCAGCAGCCAGCCAGACCTCCGCTCCGCTTGCGATGCTGCGCAGTGCTGCGAGCTCACAGAAAGTACCAGACACGTCCTATTTCTGGAGACTCACAGCTGAATCATAGTCTTGGAACAGGAAAACCGGGAGTGCTGGTAAACCAGCAGGATTCAACAGAGCAGCAACAGTGAGCAGTCAGGGACCAGAGAGCACCAGCAGGCCTTAATTACCCAGGGCGATGCCCAGGGCAGGGGCTGGGACTGCCCCCAGAGCCCCCCAGCTGCCCTGACAGACAGCAGGGGAGTCCCCAGCGCCACAAAGGGGAATGCAAGCACAGCAGGGAGCAGGCAGTGCTGTGCCAGGCACTCACCTCTCACCACTGCAGCCCAGCCAATCCCCAAACAGCAGTGGAAGAAAAAATATTTCCCAGTTATCATTTGGAAGAAACAGAATCACCGTATTACAGTGTTACAAACCATGTAAAGCTGAAGTTACTCACTCATCATAAGAAATTTACATGGAGTAACAAATTGCTAACAAAAACCTGCTAAAATTGTCCTCGTAAGTGCCCACAGTCACCAGTAAAATTCAGGAAAGCCCCTTCATTTGCCCTGGATACACCAGTCTCCTTCACTTTTCAGTATTTCATGACTCTCTCTTGCTTCCTTTTCTGAGGTTTGTAGTAAAGCAAAATGGAAGCTAAACCAGTCAGCAGTTACATGAGCAAAGTGTACAGTCCATTGCAATCAATGCTGTTAATTAAAAATACAATTAAAACAGAACCAGTAATGAGAATTGGAACACAATAAATAATTAAAACAAAATTAGTTTGGCTGTTTTGTTGAGCCACTTAGTCCCCGGTTAAAACTAAATGGCTTTTTACTTCATTGATAGCTACCAGAGCAGACTTTATGCAGCCCTAGGTTCTCCTTTCAGTGTTAGGGTGTAAGTGCATAAGCCCCCCCTCCCACCTTCCCTTCTCTCTACCCACCTTTCACAACAAATCTGCCATTCCACTCCCAGTGCTGCAAAACTGGGAGCTGGTCTGTGAAATTACAAACACAGAGCAGGAAAGCAGCATATGGTGGTAGAAAATAACAAAAAGCCTGTTAATTATTCCAACAAAACATGAAACATTTCCCTACAGCAGGAAGAAAGCTGTTGGCAAATTATTATTTATCTGTTTATTTATGTTGGAAACAGTCAAGGGCAGGAAGAAGTAAGACTGTCCCACTCACAATCTACTGGTAGCTTTTTTGTACCTTGCTCATAACCCTTCTGGAGTGTAGAAACTAACATTGCAGGAAGCAACCTGGGAAGGAAAGAGGCTTTGTTCTTCAACCACCAGGCCTTCAGAACAAATGCTGGGTACTAACATAGCTAATGGCTTCATTTCTGAGCTCAGGTCTGCAGGAATCCTTTTCTACAGGTTATTGTGTCTCTGACTGATTTAACCACAGCAGTGTTACAGCTCTTTAAATTGTGTATTGACAGCCATGGCCAGACTCCTGCTTTTCTTGCATTCATCCACATCTTAAGTGTTCCTTCCTTCCTTGAAGGAAATAACATCTCTCCCCCATGTTGGGAAATGTGAGTGACAAAGAATGGGGTGCTGAGAAGAAAGATTCAGCTTTCACTCTCATTGCATAATCTTTCCAGTTCTTCCAGTTGAGAGGGAAGAAACAAATGAACCCTTCTGGCTGCGTCACTATTTAATAACACAATAATTAGCTAAACATCATGACAACCAGGGATTAAGTATTTTCCACTGTTATTGGACCTCTATCATCAGAAGAAAAACAACAGGTAACTCTTCTAGTAATTCAGCTGCTTTAATACCACAGATCAATAGCTTGATTTTTGCATTTCTCAAAACTATGAAGCCTAATAGCTATAATAAATATTAGCATGTGTCCTCTAAGCTGTAATGGAATTTTATGAAGGTGTATGTGCACTGATGTAATTTGTCAGGAAGATTTGGCTAACAAATATCTTTTAAATCCTTACTTTCTGTGGAACAGCAGTTGTTAGCACCAGTGCTAGTCCAGTGCTGACTGTTGTTTCTTGTACAGACAATTATTTTCCAGATAAGCATTGCTTCAAAAGCAGAGTTAGATATAGATTTATAGGGAATAATGCTGGCTTTTGTTACAATTGCCTCTATTGGTTTATTGTGTAACTTCAGGTGATGGTTGAACTTGGCAGTTCCTCAGTTTCTCCAACTGAAAAATAAGAGTAATTCTTAAATCAGTTTGGTCTAATGTTTCTCATAAAATGAATGTGTTGCAAAAACACACTGTTGAAATATGAAGGAATTCATTCATAGAATGATCCATTAATTCCTTTATTTGTATAGTTTAAGGAATCCTTATGCTAGTATATACTGGAAATTTCTCCTAGTCTCCTGCAATCCTCACCCAATATATATACTACTTAGGAGCATTTCTGTTCTTGCTATTCTGAAGTGTTTATGCCTTGCTTTGGTTTTTGTTTTCAAGCTTTTAAGATGTAGCCTGCTACTGAAAACACTGTATCTTTTTCTGAAATAAATAATTAAATAGATAATTAAATTATCCATGAGCATTAGAATATCATATAATCTTTATATCTGAGAAAAAAATAGCTTTTAGAACTGAAAGAGTCTCCCCAGGGAAGTGGTCACAGCACCAAGCCTGTCAGAGCTGAAGGAGCATTTGCACAATGCTCTCAGGCACATGGTGTGATCCTTAGGATTGTTCTGTGCAGGGCCAGGAGTCGAACTCAATGACCCCTGTGGGTACCTTCCGACTCAGCGTATTCTGTGAACATTGTGTGCAGTCTGGTCAGCAAGGTAAAAACATAGCACTGCTTGAGTCCCCCCTGAGGCACCAGGGGACAACTGAGTCTTGTGCTTACTGTGGTAATACCTCAAGACATGAACATCTGTTGATTTCAGTCAGTTTCATAAAATTATTTCAAGTGATCAGTCTTTTTTCAGTGGGCAGTTTCGCGTGTGTCATTCCGAAGTCTTTCTTTACCTAAATCAGATACATATTCACCAAAAGAACCATTTGTTTTCACAAATATCTGTACACCTTTCTTTTTTATTTTTAACAGAGCAAACAGGTTGACACTGAATTATGTCACTAATACGGTTTTATTAGTTCACACTTAATATAACTTATGAACCTCCTAGTCATAACAGAATTTTACAAAAACATGCATATATTCCTCTAGGATAACAGGAGCTAAAACCTGAGGAATTATGAGCTTCTTGCTTGTTTCAGTTTGTTGAAAGGAAAATTTCCATAGGGCAGTAAATGGGTTTTGGCTCCAGACCAGTAAGACTGGTTCTTTCCAAAGTGACTTATACCCCATTTACACATTAACTCTTTATTTTTCTTCCAGATAAAGGCGTCATCTCTGTAAGTCTTATTAATGACACGAATGTTGTATTTTCTTGGGAGATTTCTTGGGCACCGAGCATTTTCCAACAAAGGTGTTGGATGTGCAATAATATATCTGCAATGCTGTCTTCATTGGCCTATTTAAGGGCATCTGAATCTATGAACATATTAACCCTTATATGTGCCATCTAAATTCCCCTCCCTGAAAAAATTACTCTTTTGTACCTATGTAATTCCAGTTGGGCTGTGTATAACAATAAAAACACCCCACAGAATCACAGAATCATCAAGGTTGGAAGAGACCTTCAGAATCATCCAGTCCAAATGTCAACGCACCACCACTGTAACCCCTAAACCACTAAATCATATCACCCACCACCAGATCCTGACTCCTCTTAAACACCTCCAGGGATGGTGACTCCACCACCTGCCTGGGCAACCTGTTCATATTAATAAATTAAATTAAGTCCATCTATAATATCAGTGCACTGTCAGCCCCTGAAAACTCTGATCTACATAGAATGACTGCATGTCATGGCAAGCTTAACTGTTTTGTCTAAGGTTAGTCCTGAGTCTTCCAGCAAGTCAGTGTCTTTTCTGCCAGCCACAGCCCAGGACTTGCAGCCTGCAAAGCTGTTGTGGTTCAGACTTGGTTCAGCTGCAGACCTTCTATATTTACACTTTCCTTTTATAGCTCAAAGTTAAAAATATCTTAAGTTTCTATGTCAAGTACAGCACTCAAATCCCTGTAATGCAGTTTTGCAGTTAAATTACCATGTCTGGATTAACTGTAAACTATTAACATCAGTAAAAGTGCAGGAGAACTTGTTACTGTGGGAAATACATCCACCTTTTTATTATCTCGCTTTCCATTGTCATCCATTACTTTCACAGATTATAGGTGCATCATTAGAATCTTTTCCAGTTGTCATCCGTATTTCCCAAAATACCTGATCTAGCAGACCTTTGGACAGCTCTGCTTCTCTTTATTCGTTCTGCATTTTTTATTTATCACTAGTGCAATGGGGTGTTGCATGTTCACCTTGGGCCTACAATTCTTCAAATAAATTCTCCTTATATAGTGATGTATCCCTGCCTCTCCCCACTTAACAGAACACATTAAAAGCTAACTGCCAGCCATGTTATTGTTATATATTAACGGTTTGCCTCTCAAAATATTAAAAGCAGAAAGCAAAAAAAAGAACTAGGGGGAAAAAAAGCAACCAGTAAAAGAACTATAGCTTTTTGTGCACTTCTGACATAAAAGCCTGAAATTACCTATCACTGGGTTTTATTTATTTGTGGGAAAATGTGATTTAAGGATTATGACAAATGCTGTAACTAGGAAGACTAATGATACATGTGCTGTTATTATCAATGTATAATACATTATGTCCATTGTGGAACTACTCATTACTGAGACATGAAGTCAAAGGGAAAGCAATAGGGCTTGAGAACCTAATCTTGCAAACACTCACTGAGGGAGTGTGCTTCCTGATGTGCTAGGCTATGAAACAAGTGCTGGCAGAAAAATACTTGCATGTGCTTCGAGTCACCGCTCATCCTCATTCTTTGGATTGTACACCAAAACTGGATGAGATGTATGTGACAGGTACTGCTTGGACATAAGAGGGAGTATCTTTGGGATTGATTCCCAGAACACCAATGGTAACAGTCTCCCTGGAATCTCATTACACATGGTCTGGTCAGCCTGGCAGCTGAGCAAGTTTGCAGCACCCCTCACAAGCTTATCTCTCCCATGGAGACAAATTCAGATCACCCCAAACTCCTGCTGCCAGACACCCTCCTGCTCATCTCATCAGCACGAGCACTGCACTTGAGCTGCTCAGTCCTAAAATGCCTTGAAAACTATCCAATTACAGCTCCTGTTGGGACATGGAGAAAGTTTATACAGGAATCAAGGAGCAGGGCACCTGCTGTGGAGGCCACATTTATCCGAGCCTTTAATTTCCTAATGGAAAAGGATGATGTAGCTTTTCCGTTCTAGAGCCAAGGGAGAAAATGTGACATTTTTAACAACCTTTGTAGACAACATAATCTGCGTGATTTCACCAAGAATTAGATGCTTTAATTTTTGATGATGAAGACTGTTAAGAATTCCCTTTGGTTAAAAATGGCTTGCTCCTGTGACTTTGGTTATTAATAGTTTACCCAGTATTGATTCAAAATATTTTGATAAATGTTCAGAACTTTACAGCCTAATATTTGATCATTTGTTTAACTACTTAGTATAGAGGTAAGAATGTCTTCCAAGGAACAGCTTGTCTAAAACTCTATCTACAGAAGTTATTATTTAGAAAAGACTTGTAATCTTTGCTATAGTCAGTTTTAAAAGAATCCCTGCTGCTTCTATTTTTTTCCTTCTTTTGGTGTTTTTTTTTTTTGCTTTTCTTTTAAACAACTCATGCTTCTATTTCTTTTGGTTCTTTTGGGGAAAATTCTCTTTCTTTTATATATAGACCTTTTTTTATCTTGCTTATACTTTTAAAATACCTCTTTAATTTAAGTTGACATATCTGTATCAAGATTTCTAAGTAGTGAGTTCAGTAGTTCTTCCTTAATGATGCTTTGCCTTCAGGCTGTTTATCTGGTAACATATTCACACAAAAAAAAATAAAAAAAGATGTTGATAATGATAAAACAACAACAACAACAATAACAATAATGTAATTTATTTTTGCATTTTCTTCTCCAACCTCCTTTTCTTTCTGAACTAGCCACATTTTTTAAGTAGAAGATTTGATGTCTTCTTTTGTCTGGTGTTGCTTTCAGGCAACTTTCCATGCTTCTATACTCACAACTCCCCAATAATCCTGACTCTGCCATTTGAGACTTTGGATTCAACTATTCTATCACTGTCCTGTCATGCTTTTTATGGGAAGGAAAACTCAGCTGCCCATTGCAGAAGGAGGCAGGTCCCCAGTCTTAACCACAAGGGGCCATGATCAAAGGACACCCCCAAAAGGAGGGATTGGAGAGTCCTCATAGAGCCTGAGTCTCAGTTTATGATGTTAAATGATTGTACCAGCTGATTTCTCAGTTTGAGTCTTCCATGTTCACAGCAGGTTGGAAGGAAATAATTAAACAGGGGGTTTTTTGTAAGTTCTATAAAATGTCAGCACTGTAATAAGAAGTACTGTGATGTTTCTATCCCTATAGACAATGTTAGCTTCACGCTCTGGCCAAAGTTCCCTGAAGGACTGATGAATTTAAAAAAGCAGCCAGAACAGTCTGTTAGGGATATTTCATTTAATATGACATGATGCTTTCCTTTGAAAAAATGTATGGACCTATACAATAGCACTAAAAGACTTTTGCAGTGAATACAGAACAAGCTAACAACTCTTTAGAGAGTTGTTTCAAAGGAAATCACCTTACAAGGATCTCAGAAATCAGGTCCAAGAATATTAAGCCTGTTCACTGGTGATTGCAAGGAAAACTTTTTATCATTAATTGAGGGATAATGCAAACATCCATAGTATGATAAATAATGATGAGATCAGGACAGAGTGATCTCACTTCTAATTTACTGAAACGACATTTAAATAGTCAATGTTAAAATTATATATCTGGGTGTAGGAGGGTAAGGTCATACTTTTAGACTAGGAGACTATAAAATAGAGTCTGCTGAAGGTCAAGAAATTCTGACTATTTAGTTGAAAAGAAGCTAACATAACCTTGTATTTAAAACTAGAGGGATGGGATTATTAAAGAAGTATATTCACTTCTGTGCCCAAAGTAAAGCAAGAACAGTGTTAGAAAGACTGACAAAAATTCAAGGCCACCATTAAAGGGAGACACGAGAATTATCCCGTGACAGAAGTTCATGTGAGTGGAAATGGATTCAAAGAGAATATGCTCCGTGGCCATTCCAGACCAGAGGCAAGGTTGACTGGTGTGTAATTCTCCGATGCATCCTTCTCAAAGGCTTCTTAAAGTTACTGTTCTCCCAGTCATTCCAGAAGATTGTGTATGCTACATTTGGTAGGTCCTGGGGAGCTCTGTACAGAATATGTACTTCTTTTAGCTGAATCAAGAAGTCAGAAAGGAGTGAGAGAGAAATAAAATTTTGTTGTCATTCAAAACAACTTCAGAAAAAGAAATTGTAAGACTGAATGTTCCAAAAGGTTAATAAAAGTTAAAGGCTAATATTAGGCTAGCACAGTGACTACTGAGTCATACTTTAGCAATAATGTACAAAGAACAGGTGAAAAGTGAAGGGGGAAAGCCTTAAAGATGCACAAACTCATTCAAAAAAATCAGTAGATGATAGATTTTGAGGAGAACTAGCATAGCTGCATGAAGGTATAGCACAAGGAAGGCAAAGTTCAATACTGACAAATCCAAGTGTGCTTAATGACAAGAAGTCTGAATTTATTGTGGGGAAAAACACAGGAACAGAACCAAAAAACCTCTTGGAAAACACAGTAGGAATATTTTCTGAACACTGCTGTATTAAAAAAAAAAAAAAAAGA
>VWZF01002590.1:2126830-2343860 GCA_013396755.1 Sclerurus mexicanus
AAAAAAAAAAAAAAAAAGAGTAGGAATGAAAAAATGAAATTTTCTGACCATATGACTCTGGTGTGGAGTACAGAAAAGAATTCTGAGCTTCACCATGCCAACACCAATCAGAAGGAGAAAGGTTTTAAGAGTAACTAAAAGTAGTTAAAAGACTTCTTTAGAAAGAGACAGAAAAAAGAGTGCATTATGTTTAGGAGAAACACATACAAAACTATGGGTAGAAAAATGATTGTCAGGTGCTCCAGTTTCTACTTTCATAATGCAAGAATGAAAGACTCAAATGACACAGAAAAGCAATAAGATCAAAACTTATCAAAAGTGATTTTTAAATAGAGTAAGTTGCATATGGAGCTCATTGTCACAAAACAATCTGAAAGTCTAAAAGATCAATAGGAATCAGAGGGAAGTTAGACATTTATCCGAACATATATAAATCCCCAGGCAACAAGGTATAATCCAAATTCTACCTGGCAGGAATTAGAAATCTAGTTCCTATTTATGAGTTATTCCACAATCACTCACCTTGTCACTTCATACATTTTCCTGTGGAACATTAGGGAAAATACTTTTAGTTTAAATGCTACAATACCAGGAGCATTGAATTTCAAAATACACCTTTGGAGACCATTGATGTGGAAAATTAGGAAGGAGGGGAGTGTTTAGGTCATCACCAAGCTGAAGACAACTGTATACAGTGGTAATCAAATATGGAAGGATACACAGCATCCATGCCATACTTTTTTGCAGGGCTATTATACCTTTGAAAAGATAAGGATATAACCAGGCAATGCTTGAAGAACAAGAGAAATTCTGTTGGGGCAAGTGATACGGCTGGGGAAAGAAAACACCAACAAAGAAGACTCCTTGTGTTTAAACCTTTGTTTCTCCCAAATAAAATTTCATGGATGTCATGGCTTTTCTGTTTGTTTTTCAGAAATGTATCAACCAATGTAATAAAATGTGTGAGTTCTCCCTATAAAGCTTGACTAGCTCATTTCATATGTGTCAGTTATTGCTCTAAAGAGAAAAAAAGCAGCTTTTCTCTTTGGAAGAATGATCTGGCAGCATGAAACATTTCTTTCTAGGGGTTCATTTGGCTCTGTAGTCATAGCCAGGCTGCTAGACTGGCCTCACTGCAGCCCTTTCCTAGTGATGTTTGAAGTACACGTTTACAGGCAAATCCTTGCTGTTCCCTTTGGTTTAAGAGAGCCAAGAGTGATGTCATCCTCTCACTGATAAATACTAATACCAAACTGGAAGTTGAAGTGAATTCTCTACCCCAGAGGATTTTGGATGAAATTCTGAAAACTGTTAAATCAAATAGCAAAAATCACATAGAGACCAATAGAGCCAGAATTGCAGTATATATATATATATATATATATATATATATATGTCCTTTCCTAGTTGTAGAAGGACATCATAGGATGGGCTTTCTCTGACTGGCTCTGACATTTTCCTACAGTGTTTGTGAGAAAAGACTCTTGGTATGTTGATTACAATAACATCATTATATTAATATTATATACCAAAATTTCCATTTTGTCTGCTAAGCCTTATATTTTCCATTTATTCCTACATTTTCTACATATGTTCTTTTTAACCCTTCCCCATTTTAGCTAGTTGTCTCCCTCCCTTTTATTTTATGCTTCATATCATTCTTTTGCTTCAGTGTAACCTCTATGCTGACACAGGTGACGCTTGTTCTTTCTCTGGTTCTCTTCCCTCAGTTTCTCATGTTTACACTGTTCAAAGAAGAAATGTACAACTGTATGAGATGACAATACTCTGCCTTGAAGTTCTCCCTGTAATTCTTTCCATTTTGGCCATCCAGAAAGCTATTTACTCCTACATACCTTGTAGTACCTTATATGCTTTACTGTTTATCATTCTGTCCTCCATTTACCAGTCTGATTAATGTCTCAAGCAGATTTTCAGCACTAAAGTCCCTTCTACTTTGCTAAAAAGCATTTGGCAAATGCATAGCCTCCCTTTGTTTATTTCTGTGCAAGACTAATTATTTTATTTCTTGATATTCACAACTGAATTGTCACGCTGAAGACCACTACCATTGTAAATATGCCTTCAGTTTCATTTATACTTAATTTAATGCCCCATTTCCTTGCCATAGCCAGGCATAAGTGTTCTACAAATACGACACTACCTATTGTTTTTTCACTGAGTCCATCTCCTTTTGCCTCTGAAGATTTCAGTCCTTGGTTGTTTTCTTCTCTCTGCATATTTGTGAAATTGTGAATCTCTAGTTACCACCTTTGTTATACAGGTATCAGTACAAAGACACAAATCCATCTCCTGACTAGTCATTGTCACTCAAAGAATGAGTTTAAAAGCAAGATTTGTGAAGCTAAATGAAATGAAGTCTTGAACCACAGCAACATCTTCCTGTTTGATACAAAAATTCAATTTAATGGGAAACAAAACCTTTGACAGATACCAAATATATTTCAGTTTATAGAGCTTAACAAGTTGAATCTTTATTAGCTGTATTTCCCTTGTCTATTTCATTAAATCAGTGCCGTAATAATACAGTTTTCCTAACTGAAATAGATTGATGATTGCAATTGTCATTGTATGATTGTGACATAAATATACAGGAAGAAACAGTGACTTTTGAAGTGCAGGTGCACTGTTAAGATGTAGGACAGATGGAGATTTAGACCCTAAACCTCCACATGTGAATTGCAGTTAATTATCTTTACAATAGTAGCATTCAAGAGGCTTACTGAAAAGGAAATGCAAAGTAGATGAAGGAATTGAACCAAGGTTTCTAACATCCCCTTTGCTGTTTGAAACACTGGCTCACTTTTTAGTCAGCTTCTTTGAAAAGTCACTATGTCTTCATTTAACCTTGACTGGAAAGCCAGCATGTAGTGACACTATTTATAAAGCACTGTTCACTAATTTATTAGGGTCCCACTTAGATGTTCTTTGTTTCTTCAGTCCTGTGCTTGAGTCTCTGCAACTGACTGTCCTTGTTCATGTCCATGCAATTGTCTTTCTGATGCCCAAACCTGCCATTCTCCTAAAGCAGTGATGGGGGCAATGCAGTTCAGAAAATACCCAGCCCCTTTGAAATAATAACTAAAAAACCCCACCCTCAAAACAGTGTTTCTGGTGGCAGTGGAGCAAATTCCTTGACTTTCATTTTCTTTCCATTTGTATCTATCCAGAAGCTCTTTTGGAGTAATTAATAGGGACACTCAGGCTGAAGTCCCCCTGATGTGGCCTGCTTGGTCTCTTTCATTGCCCCTTGGCAAGGGAGAACTTTCCCTGGCCCATACTAAAAGCATTTCTTCTACAAACACTCAGAATTCATTGACCTTCTGTTGACCTCTTCTGAAAGAGAGCAGTTCTGTAACGACCCTGCAGTCTGAGAAAAGCCAGAACCTCTCTGTTCCCCACCTCTTTGTCAGGTATTCATCAGAAAAACATTAGCCTGGCAAAACACCGGAAACCACATTTTTAAGGCAATAATACTCTTACAAATATTTTAGTACAACATTATATGTTTACAGGTGTAGTCTGTCAGTATTTGATACCTCACCATTCTTCTCTCTATAGCCTTTTGATAGGCTCTCCTTATGTTTCAGTCCCTTTTTCTTGTCTCAGTAGCAGCCACCTGGGACGCGAACAGGAGACTGGCTGACCTTGGTCGATAGCACTGCTTCACATACGGTCTGTGGCTCAGAAATCATATGGGATCACAAAAGAGGGCAGTCTGTATAATATGTCTGCTGTATAACGAAAACTCAAACTTCCCTGATGTGGGGACAAGTTTCATTGTTGTGCCAAATAACAATGCAGGTATTAAGAAAGAAACTCTTGTTAAATAGAGAAAAAAAGATATTTCTTTACAGTCATAAAATTCCATCATCCTTTTTTTGTTAGTTGAGGGGTAGGATAAAAGTAGAGAAATATTTTAGGCCTGATCTTGGTTTTTCATTCATAATCTCACCTATAAATAAATAAAGTTTGCAAAAATCTTTCCTTTTGGACCGTTGCAGTAATCATCTGAGTGTCTGTATCTACAGACAGCATATATTAGAGAACTCACAGAAAGAAATTTCCTTGCTTTTGCAGTAACTTCTAAAAAGACTCTGAATGTCAGAGTTCCATACAAGGACACAACCAGATGTCTGCAATATTTCTGAGCAGTTTCAGAAATCTAGAAGGTCTAGAAGTACCTCTTTATAATTACTGAAATAAAGGCCATAGTCCTCAGCTACAGAGGACTTTGTTACCTGGAGAATCCCCCTCCACTTTATTGTAGCTTTGCTTACTGATTACATGAATAGAAATTAGTGATGGCTCTTTTCAATATGCTACAAATAGAAATGCTTTAAATAGAAGGAAAGTTCCCTTCTTCTGCCACTCAAGAGCTCAGGCAGGGCTTCTCTGGAGGAGACAGACATGACACTTTCTCTCATATGCTTCACTTCTGTTCTATCAACTTTTTTTTTCACTCTCAAATAAGCCAGTCAGATATGCTGACCACAAATAGTCAGTATAAAAGGAATAATGGGAAGCCTTTTTTCCTCTCAATAAAGCCTCTATAATGAACATAATAAAGACCAAACTAATGAGATTCTATGGCACTTAGACAATAATCAGCAGAAATAGATAAGAAATGCTATGCTTTTTCTAAGTATCTCAACTGCCCTTCAGAGGCTTAGCATACATGTGTTCTTTATCGCACAGCTCCATAGGGAAAGATCCATTTTTGCTAATTCCAAGATTCCTGAGAACTTGTTTCATACAGTTTGTTCTTTCAATTTTTTTATCTCTTCAGAAAGGCATAGTTGAGGGGGAACAATCCTTTTCACAAAACATTTGTGAACTCTCCTTATTATTCAGAAATCTGGAATTCACTCCCTTCCAGTAAGTTCTGCCTGGCACTATGGTTCTTTGTGCTTCATTCATTAAAAATAGCAATGCAGCAGCATAAATAAATCCTTTGGGATTCCACATTAAATGCAGAGTCTTGCATCCTGGGCTGGCTTACATCTGTGTAGCCCTTTTGATGTCTCTTGGCACACCAGTGCAGCTGTCCCTCGTAGTAGGCATTTGAATTCATTAACACGCTTGCTCCTTTTTTATTTCCCTCCTTCACTCAGAGCTTCACCCTGAAAGATTTACTGCACTTTGGCTGGGTGACACACTCTGTAGATGCTCTGAGGACAATATAATTGCTGAATCAAAACCTCCCATGAGAATGTGAGCTTTGAACTTTGCTTTCAAGATTTAAATTCTCTATTTCTCAACATATGTATAACAGATTGTCAGAGAATAATCTCCTAATAAGAGTCCTGTAGATAACCAGGGGAAGAGAGAGGAGCAGTCCTTTAAAATATTGCCCACTAAAATTCAGACAGTAAATCTTCTGTCCAGCAAATAATTAAACACATAAATAGTCACATGAAATTCATTGGGACTACTCATATACCCAGTTATGTGTATAAGCATTTGCACTATTGGGATTTAGTAATAAGAATCTAATTAAACAAAACAAAAATGGTTAGCAACCCAAACTGGATTGAGTCACTGTCAAAACTCTGCTACAGTTGTCAACTACTGCATTGTTATTCTGGACTGAAGATAGAAATTGAAATTTCTCCTTTCATTAGGTGTGGATTGCAATGTTTTACTTTGCAATATCTAGTAGCATTAACATATTTTAAGAACTATCAAAGAGAAGATTCTTAGAGGATCTGTGGTTGCTAGGAGACTGGTACTTCGTCCTGCAAATCTTCCACATTGCAAAGAGCAAACTGGCAATAATCAGGTTTTCCTGCCAGACAGCACTCAAACAACTGAAGTTTATGGCTTATTTTTTAAAAATTGTGATTTAAATTTAAGTTTGTAGAACAGGAAAATTTAAGAGTTGCTGTATTTCTCCAAGTAGGTATTTTATCTTGTATCTATAATATACCACCCTTAAATCCTTTTTTAATCAATAATACCTTGGATGTCTGATATCTAAAAGCTTGTTTTCAGTGTGCTAACAAGTTTCTGCCAACATAGAAACTGCTGAGCTCATTTAAGGCAGTTCCAAGGGAGAGTTTTGCCATCCCCAACCTTGCCATTTCCATTCCTTTAGAGGCATGTGATATGCACCCAGAGCAACCTCAAAGTAGCACCTTTACCACCTGCACCTTTGGGAGCTGCCAGTTTACAGCTACAGCAACAGCAAATGCATTGGTCTCCCCAGCATCTAAACATCTCAGGATACATGCACTCAATGATAAGGGTGCCACTGTGGAGCTTTTGCAACATTGATTGCATCTCCCAGTTTTACCTAAATTAAAGGAAATATCCCGTGTCTGCTAAATCAAAGTGATTTTATTACAGTGACTGAGAGGACATAATAAGAATATTGGAAATCACTGAGGTTTATGCTTTGGTGATCTTTAAAATTCTGTATTTTTTATAACCCGGAAGCTCTGCTGAGCACAAGAGCACTCTATTTTCAATGAAATAACACTTGTGATAAGAACTGTATATGGGTTTTATGCTCTACTGGATCATTGCCTTTAGTACTGTTTAAATAGGTATACATTACAAAGGTATTCACCTATGAAGAATAAGCTCTATTTCTCACTCATGGATTTTCAGTTATTCAGTGTAACATCACAATATTAAACCTCAATTTGCAGCCCACTGGAGCCAGTGTTTTCATGGATTTTGATCCTGATTCTGTTTGACTGCAAATACTTTCATTTCTTAATACAAACCAGGATGGATATGATCCTTCACTGTTCTTATCTAACACTACAGCTTAACCCTTTTCTCCTTGTAACTGTAAGGGTATTTGAAAGAAAGTTCCTGTGGGCACAAAATGGTCAGGAGAGAAGAAAAAAGGGTAAAATTCTAGTTGAAGTCACAGTGTGGGTGACTGTCATTCCTCTCAGAAAAACTACAACTTCCTCCACCTGCTACTTATTCTGCAATGATTCAAACCTGGTCTGTAATTATATTCAAGCACTTTATAATTTCAATCTAAAACCTGACAGTTCCATGCAATTATATGTCCTGAATGTGGTATTTGTCCCCCACTATAAGATTATATAGTAATAGTAGCAACGAACATGGCTGAATCATTGACAAATTCAGCCTTAACTATCTTCTCTTGCTTGCCTTGACAACTAGACTATTGAATTCCAACAGTATGAAAATCTAAAAATAGCACTGCGTGAAGAAAGACTGCAAGCAAAGCCTGTAGATAATACAGGCTCAATGCTCCCATGAAATGTGACACGTGAAAAAGCCAGATGTAATTTTAACAATACAGCTTCCTTTTTGACAAAGGAATCTCCAGAGTCTGATTTAATGTCTCCACAGTAAAGCCTAACAATTCCACGTTTTGTGTAGGAGTAAGAACAGACTTCTTTAAACTCGCAGAAAAGAACCCCTGAGAAGAATGCTAATGCACAGTGCAGTGAAAATAAAAAGACCTCTTATGACCCTGTAGCAATTAAGACACCAAGTACAGCACAGAAGTCACCTTATACTTAAAATTAATACAATTACACTGATGGACTCAGCAACACTGACACACACCAGTAATATTGTGGCTGTGCAGAAACAAGAATCACTACAGCTTAGGAAATGCTTTACCTTGCTTACTAGACAATGCCAGAGTGAGAATCTGGCTGGCTCTTATGCAGGAGTGCAGAGGAGCTGTAAAAGGAGCTTTTCTTACTTTCATACTCTGCCTAAAAAGTAGTGAAGAGACAGATTAAGTAGTTAGCAAATTAGCTATAGACTTGCGAGAGTAAAGTTCAAGTTTGTTCTAACTCTTGACATCACTGTCTGGCCTTGGGATTGCCTTAAAGATCTCAAGCTTTCTGTAAAATAGGTACCTCTAAACCCTATCTTATCTATCGTTACCCTATCTTATGGTAATAAATATTCACCACTTAATGCTCTCAGTGAGTTTTCCTTATAAATAAATCTACATACTATATAAATACGTATTATCGATATATAATGATCCCTCATCATCTCTTGACTTCTAAGATAACAGAAGACACTATAATTTAACAGCGAAGGAATGAGACATGCTTGTTTTACAGATGCATAATTTGCATGTACACTAAGATAACTGAGGGCAAAAATGTACATGGCAGGTTTTTCAGTGGTGTAAAAAAGAAAACAAGCATCAACCAACAGCACTTCTAGGAATAGAATCTCCCATATTTATACTTTCCTGGCACATAAGCCAAAGTGGTGACTGGAACAAGTTCATTTGATTCAAGTAACATCCTAATTTACTTCTAGTCTGCTGTGGGTTTGGGGAAATTTTTTTATCTCATCCATAATATTAATATGAAGATCCTATTACTTTGGAAGGAGAAAGATCAAAGATCTTCTTAATATTATTCTCTGGCCTCATTCTTTTATTGCTTAAATAAAGTTCTGTTAAACAATTACAGGCAAAAATCCAAATGATCTGTCATAGGCCATGGCTTTTTATTCTCTGGAATAACCGTTGTTCCAGAAATAGATGTAGCACCGCTGGTATGACTTTGAAGCCCCACACACGTTGGTTGGAAGCAGAGTGAAAAATAAGGCAAATCAATAAACAGATACTGTTTTCCACCAGTGCTGTGACAGAAGTGAAGCTTTGAAGTTTACCTTTCTTTTGAAGAAAATATCTATGATATTGTCTGAGTTTATAGCTACACCTTGTTTATTTTACTCTTCCCTGTCCACAGACAAGTTCATAAGTGACAAAAGTCAGGAACACAAATGTTCTGCTTTTAGGAGACTTATTCAACTCCCCAGTGTATGGATACTGGGTAAGCAATGGTGCCTTAGGAACTGACTCATGTTGAAGGCAGTAGAGAAAAAGTTCTGTTTGTTGGAAGAAATATTTACACTGATTTATGTTGTCCTTTCTTTGTGGACTCAAAAAAGATAGGAAGGACCATGAAAGGTGTCTAGTCTGTTCTCCTGCCCCAAAAAGGGAAGTTTTATGTAAACTCTTCCAATCTTTAGGGGATATCTCACATCTGTTACAGGAAATCCCCACAGTACATATCTCTGTGATTAAAATAATCTCTCTAACATTTTCTCTACATTTTTCATCTTCACTTTGAATCCATTATTTCCTATTCAATCCACACTGAAAATGAACAATGGTTAATTTCCTCTCTCTTTACAGACATTCTTGTCCCATTTGAAAAAGTATATCTTTACTCATTTCATTCTTAGTTTTGCTAGAAAGTTTTTTTAGCTGTCTTAGCATTCTGGTTGCCTTCTTTTGAACCTTTCCTTTAAGGGATGGTGCTGAACATGGGGCACCATGATAAGAATCAAAAGGGAAGTTTTATTCAACAGGACCCCATATGATTTCTCTTAGCACCTAGATAGATACAGATATAGTTAGAACATAAAATGCATGTTTTGTAACAAACAGTGTTCTACAAGTGTAGGATGTATGAATTTTGCAGTTCTGCTCCCCCTCTTATCTCTCTCTCCCACTTCCCATCGTCAACATTCATGAACAAAACATCTTCATTATGTAGGGACATACAAAGATGCAATCACAGGAATTCATAGGAGCAGATATGTTAGAATTCACATGCATCCTGGGTCATAACAACCCAAGCTTTGGTCCCTCTCAATATGAAGCCACCTTTACCAGTCAGGGGCCAGTGCATCAGAATATTGCAGTTACTCATGACTGTCTCAGATGTCACTTTATATTATCTATTGGCAAATGGGAGCTTTTTAAATTACAACTGCTGTAGCTAAATGCTTTAATGTCATGTCTGTAATTGCAGTTACCAATGTCTGTATTATAGACACCCACACATGTATACTGGCAATGTCCAGGCAGCAGTCTCATGTATTAGTTTAAGAGACATAGAGTTTGTTTAGTGAACTAGATTGCATTTTCTTCTGGCTCCTCCGTCTCCACTCACAATATTTGCAGTTATACTGTAGCTGGTGGGGTCACACTGGAGTCTTGCTAGCTGGAAGTGAAGTATACAGAGGGTCAGTTGGGCAAGCATTGTGGCTTCACCTCCCTATTTCACCCTTTTGTAATGTCGCATCATATCACGCTGAACAAATGTGAAGAAAACAGTTGGTCCATCCATTCTCACAAAAATGTGAGAATGTGTCTCTGCACCATAAAGGAAACAAAAATGCTGTAAGTATCTGTCTCCATTTTAGCTGGTCTGGGAACAGCTTTTCTCTTCATATGAGAAGTTCATACAGCTCCTAGCACTATGGCTCCTCACCTCTGCTGATGACTCTGAGGATTATTTTAACAAAGCCCGAGCATTTAATCACATTAGTTTCATGCACAGGTTCAAATGATCTAATGGAGAAAAAGTATACTGAGCAATTCGAATGAAGTTTGAACTGTCATTTTAAGGCAGGAAGACTCCTGTTTTCAATAGTCTTTATTCAGGTTGCACTGAATGATGTGCCAAGTGGCATGGAGAAAGGTACAGATTCTTTTGGGACCATTTTTTGAGCGGGACTATGGCACTTCATACTACCTGAGTATGATAGAAACCAGCTTGACTCATGGAAACAGCCATTTAAAAGCAGAACATCTAGTGATATAAATCAGCAAGACTTGACTTCACTGGAGCTCTACTAATTTACCCCGTTGGAAATCTGGTTCTGAGACTTTACAGAGTGAAAATGAAGCTAAGAAAGCAAAACAAAATTCTAAAATATTAAAAAATAAAACAGCTTGAGAATGCTATGTTTTCCCAACCAACCTTGCAAAAGGGAGATCTCTAGGTTACAGTTTCAATTAAATTTGTGGTTATTTGGTACCTGTTCACACATGCAGCACATGTCATGGAGGATTTTAATGCCCATTCTGAGAAAAATTCCCAGTATTTCTTTTTATCTTATTTGTGTTGTGACTATTCCCCAGTCTCTTTCAGAAAAAAATTTCAATGAAGTTGGAACTTACCAATGATTTTTAGTGCACTAGTGCTTAAAAGGTCTGCAATCATACAGACAGAAAAAAAAGAAGGAAGACTTAGTGTATGCTGAAGGTCAGACGGAAATTTAGGATAACTTAGATGTTGTCCGGTTATTAAAAGGATTCACTAAGAATGATAGTGAACAGGGAATAATTGGAGGATATCTGAGTAAGGATAAGAAGGGTTTAAGAGGAACTTTCTGTTAACAGAAACCATAATTAAGGCAGATTCACACTAAGACTATTCGCTCTAGTGATATCAAGAATCCTGTGGTAATCCCCAGCCCAAAATCCTGATCAATTGACACATGAAGCCGCAAGCTCAGAAGCAAAGCTTTTCACTGTGTACAACGGTACAAATAAAGTCGAAGTGGTAAAGAGAAAATGTAACAGGAAGTGGAGCGAAGGTTTCATGGTCAAGCAAGCTGAGCAATCGAGGATGCAGAGAAGTGGCACAAAACACAACAGTTTTAGCACAAGGAACTTTTTGTTAAGAGAAGCAATTTCATACTCAAGGAACTAGTCCTGATCTATCCAGATTTTCATGTAGCAGTTCATAAAGCTTTTAGTTGAGAGTTACTCTCTAAAATTTATAAAATGGAGATTAATTCTAGATTATTAACCTGAATGGAAACTGTATGTAAAACAGAAAAATGACATGTTAAAAAGGAAGTCTGTCAGATTTGGATGGGTTTATGGGAACTTAGGAAGAAGGTTTTGGACACATTTTGTTGCAAATATTTGTTAGTGACTTTGGGCCAATAAACAGGTTTGCCTAAACAATAAAGGTGTTTCAAAGTATTGTCAGCAATTAGGAAGCTCATGTAAGAACTGCTTTATTTATAAGCAGAATAATGAAAAATTATTTTTAATTTAAAACAAAGCCATCCACAAAAAGATTTCATGTTCTGGAGCTCATCATTTGGTGACAGCAGAGAAACAGAGATCCAGACTTGTAAAACAGTTATGAGCCTCCAGTGTGAGAGAACCGCAAGAAATCTGAGACAAGCCGAAGATGCACTGCAGATACATTTTCTTTAGAGTCACTGAAGCATTTATATTATTATACAAGGTACTGCCAAGGTCGTTTGTACATGATATAGACTCTGATCACCCACTTTCAAATCAGATTTAAGGTAATTTGGAAGAGGTCCAGAGAAGGGGTACTGAAATGACTGAGGGAAAGGAGTATAATCTTCTGAGAGCAGTTAAAGAATCACATCCTCTTTGCCTTCTCAAATAAAATGTCTTCATAAATACACATGGGAATGTAAAAATAGGATGGCAGTGATAAGCTTTAAAACTAAAATTGGTGCAAGATCAAATAGATAACTGGTCATACAAAATTTAACATGGTTCAAATCACCTTCTGATTTCAATCAGTTTATTAATGTTCAGAAAAATATAGGGGAAAAACAAATTCAACTGTGTCAAGGTGGATCCCAGCAGCCTTATGGATATCGCATGACAGAGTGGTGGTGTTCTGGTGCACTGTGAAAATCTGGGGTGTTGAACTTCATCATCTGTTCTAAGAATTAAAAAGACATTTTATCTATTTCTTTATTGAGTTGGGTCCATTTATGCCATATCTTTGGTGTATGCAGTTAGTCTCAAATATCTGAGTTTTTATTTATCATTTAATTTTGATGCACAAGATTTCTTCTTTCACCCTAAGAAACACCAGGAGTTGCTCCCAGATAGGGAGGGAATGCTGGGAAGGTGCAATGCTAATCTTGGTGCTTTTGAGAGATTTGGTATGACTTACTTGCAGTTACTTATGTCTAAACTGGTTGAATAACACTCTTCCTCTTGTCAGACCTGCAAAACCCCCACAGCTTAATGAAACCCTCCCATTCTTTCTAATATGTGTGATGTGCCACTTCCCAAGGGAAAATATCCAATGGTCCCAGCAAGCTCTTTAGAACTGCGTGGGTATAGGCTGTTAGTCTTGGCATCTTCTGCCTTCTTCCCTCAGTGTTAAGCCTCCTCACCTTTTATATATTGACTATCTTTAGATGTTCTGAGAATAGTGGAGGTGTTTTATGACCCATGGTGTGGAGATATGCTTGGAGGATGTGCTTTCTGAAAAAAATATCTATTACAGTAAATATCTATTACAGTGGCAACTGTGGAGACTTGGATTCAATTTTCTATCTCCATGACAATTTCAGGCAAGAGTTTTACAGAAAGATTCTTCTTTTGTAAACATCTATCAGATACATTCAGTACATGAAGCCAAATCAAACACAGACAGGCACTTCCTTCAGCTCTATGAAAGTTTCTATAGATTAAATTTTAGTCTTTCTTCAGGCAATGCTTGTGGTACTTTAAAGCCTATAAAATAAATCTCTAAAAATTGATTAAGAGTCTAATTAAAGATTGATCCTATCAAATTATGCAGTCTGTAATTTTTATTAAATCAAATCGTTAACTCTTGTGCTCTATATGAAAAGAAAGGAAAAGGCCCACCATAGTTCCTATCAATAAAATTTTAGTACAACTGCCAGCACAAAAGAAATGTTGAAGTAATGTAGTTGGATGAAAAACATGTGGCAGTTTACAAACATGCCAGAAGTCCAGATGACTTTACTTGTGAATGAAAGCTCAGTTACAGCTTTCCCCACCGCAGAAATGAAAGTAACTTCCACAATAATAAACAAGTCTGAGTAAAAACAGTCAAACTAAATGAGTGGCAGTAACTTCCTGCTGCTCTTTCTCTTCCCGTGCATTTGGTAGCAACAAACCATCAGGCCAATCCAAAGTCCTCTGAACACAATGGGAAGAATTGGTGAGCATTTAGCCAGGCTCTGGGTCCTGTCCTTCCTATAAAATGAAACAGTTCTTTCCAAAAAATAATAATTGAAATAAAAAATTCACCCTCAGGGAACTCCTCTGTTTTCACATGTATATTGGGAAGGTCCAGAGGGATAAAAATTAACCTCAAGGTCTTAGGGGAAGGAAATTTCATTAGACATCTGAAAAATCTGAAATCTCATGATTGCTTGTCCTTCAGAAAGTGATCATACAGGAAAGGAAATAAAGCATAAACACAATGTAAACTAAACATAATGAAAGACCATTAACATGACTTTTTATTTTATTTTAAAAAGGTTTTGGTTCAATAATCAATACTATAGACACTGATGACATAACAAAAATATTAAAACAATGGATTGCTATATAAATTTTTATGTATGTCAGTGACTAAGAATATTCTGCCATTGTCTTGTGGTTGCTTGACTCATTAATGAAACATGGAAAACTAAAACTTGGGGGATCAGAGTATTCTTCCTTCACTCTGCTGACTTGAAACCTACTCAGAGGTTGTCATGCTGTCTGAAAAACAATAACCATATTCTAAGGGGGAAAAAAAATACAGTAGAATTTCCTGGGGTTTCCATTAACAGCATCCATGCTTTCATTCAAGCCAACGACAGCAAATATCTAAAAATATCAACTTGCAATCTAGAATAAGTGAGGAGCAGGGGATTATAATTATATTAAAACCAAAAAAAAAAAAAGAGAGGTAGCTGACTTGGTTTTTTTAATAACTGCCCCAAAATGCCAGCACTTCCAGAAAAGGAGAATCTCGACAGTTGATCAGGTGTGTTACACTTGCTTCCTTCAAATACTTGGAAAAAAAATCAGGTTTCTACCAGTACTTTAGGCATTGCTCCAAAGTCCTTCCAGGAAAAGTTGCCACACCAATTATTTCTGTAAGAAGTAAAACCTTCAAACCAGTCTCAGTATTTTGAGTAAGAGACTGTATATGGAAATGTAGCTTATTGAAATAGTGAGGCCCAGATTTTTTGTAAAAACAAAAATCGTTATTTTTAGGCCAATTAAATAAATTCTTCAGTCACACTGCATTGATAGTTTAAAAAAAAATTTAAAAATGTAAGTCACATCTGATATTTTTGCAATTAAATGTACTTACTGATCTTAATTTAAAATATTTCATTAAAAAAATCACACAGCCTCAATCACTGCTCAGTTTAGACATCAAGAATCACTTTAAATGAATCAACACACTAGCAAACAGCAATTTATGAATGATATAACATTAAGGATGTTCTTACACCAATCTTTACTTCAGTCTTTCTGCTTGAAATACATTCCACAAGACTTTCAGGACAAAATTGGTCCTAAAAGTAGTCAATTCAGAGTTGTTTAGAATATATTTTAAAATCAGTGTAGTAGGATATTTCAGCCTTCATAGAGATCAGTGGGAGGATGATGTAATCTCTAAACTTCCACAGGCTAAATCAACGGCAGGGTTCTGGCTAGGGAAAGCAATTTTGCCTTAGTAAAAATACCACCTTGTGGCAACAAAGCTGTTTTAGAAAACCACAGACTTTTAAAATAGTTGTGAGTTGCTAAGGTTTTGGGGTGTTTTTTTGTGGGGGGAGGGCAAGGAGGGGGAGAAACAAATTAAAACTAAAAAAAAAGGAAGAAAAAGAAAAATAAGAGAGGAAAAATGGAATGAAAAAAATGAACTTCCTAAGGAACACATCTCTCTGAGAAAATAAAGTGTTTGGCATTAAAGCTAACTTCCCATAGATGCTCCTGTCTTTGTTTTCACCATTTCTAGTTTCTCTATGACTCTCTAGCCTTAGACCTACAGTGTTTCCATGAAGAACACAGAGGCTCTAGTCCTATCATATGCTTCTATTTATTTACTAGAAATGGATCGTCATCAAAAGATATAATAGAGCGTTGCAGTGCTGCAGCCTAGAAAGGCCTCTGACCTGATTCAGAGCATCCTCCTTGAGGAGAATTGATGTAAACCCATTGCTCTCACATCAGAGAGAAGCCATCTCTTTACTGCACAGACTGTCAAGGAAAGGCTGAGGAGAACATCCTTGCTGGTCCAAAGGAAAATTGGCCATGTGTCATGAAACAAGCAGCTTTTACTGTAAGGACGTAAAAAAAACCAGCCCTACCAGGAAAAAAAAAAAATAATAATTGCAGCTTGGTTTAGTTTTCTTATTTGTTTTGGTGTTAAACATTTGCTGTGCTTTTCCCCCCCCCATTAATTTCCTGTCAGGATTGGCAGCCAATGACTCACCTGCATTCACAGATGAGTATCTCCAGAACATCAGTCTACAGCTCCTCTTCTCCATCTTTTGCTTTATTCACACAAAGCAACCCCCACACTGACCTCATGAGTGCAGCAATATTCAAAGTACTAGACAAAAGCCAGGCCAGGTATTTTCCCCTTATATCTGCAGATATTGCCATAACAGAAGTTCTGAAATCAGATATTCTAAGTACCCTCTCTTCATAGGTGACTCCCAGAGTTCAAGGCAAAGCAATAGTAAGCAGCCCTGAAGAAAACTGTGTCCAATCTCCCCAGAATGATAGAAACATGATGATTAGGGCAGTTTATGAGAGTTCATCTTTGGAGAGCCAAATTGGCAAGTTCATGGGTCTGCCAGTAGCTTCTCATGCCTGGGAAGAAAGCCCCGGAGGTTCCTTTTCTGACCAGCAATGTTGAAACTATTTCCTGCATACGACTGAATATGCACGGATTCAATGGATAGCTATAAATTAGAGAAAGCAATTATGGGTCCCTATGGAAGGTTTTTAATCTCAAAATCTGAGATTTATCACAGGCAACTTTGTGATTCCAACAGACATTGTAAGGACCATGTAAACATGTATTACATATGTTGCTAGAAACTGCAGTTCCTGCAGCTGGCTTCCTGTGTAACAAGTTATGGTGAATAACTAAATCCTTAATGTTTGTCATCAGAAATTACCATGCAAATACCAACCTGACTGACAACTTATCTAATGAGTAAATCAAAAGTAAATGAGGAAAAGGGAACACAAGTGACCCGATGAAGAACCAACAATTTGTCATTTGGGATGTTTTAATAGGCAGTTTGACAAATTTCCTGCTGTTAACTGATTAAATTTACATTTTTCTATTTTTAATCTTTAATTTATTTCATACTCAAATATGATTGTTAGCCATTAATCAATAAGGTTTAAAGTGTACATGATTAATGGCCAATGCTTTCAGTACAAATAAGAGATTCTGCAATGCTGGGATTTGTCTGGCTCTAGAGATTGCAGGATTGCTCCGAGTGCTCATTCCTTAGTTACAATAAAGCGGGACTGGGAGGATTGATGAGATTCTGTGCCAGTGCTGTGCTAAAATGAAATGGGAGCAGCTATTAAGGATCTGTGCAAGATAATGACGAAAAAGAAAGCAAAGGGTTAACAAGACTATGCTTGTGATACGAGTAATGTCAGAGAGATTAACGAGTCTCCGTGTTATAGGTAAGTAGGGATTTATAGCATCGATAGGGTAAAAAGAAACCAGGCAGATTAATGACATGAGCACCCACGGCTGTGCCGGGTCTGTGAAGATGCAAGGAGAGCTTCTCTTCCTCTATGGGAGAGCCGAGCTGCGGGCAAAGGGTTAAAGGGAGCCCGGCGCGGCGGGGCAGGGACCGGAGGAGGTAGCCGGGCTGGGAGCTCCAGCCGGGGTCAGCAGCAGCGAAAGGGTTAACGAAACGCCTCCATGCATTGAGATGCTAATTGTCAAGATAGTGTATTACTTGGGGAAAGTAATTTGATTACTCGAAACTCCCACTAAGGAGGCAAGCTGGTGTCCTTCCATCTGTCGGGCTCTGTGAAAGATGATGAATTGAGCTTCAGATTCACGTGTGATGAAGTCACTGTCATTCCCCGCCAGCCCAGCCCGCTGCCATGCCCACCGCGCGGAGGGGAGCACCGCATTTCAACTTTCCCTCGGAAACCCAGGAGGCACAGTAACCTGTTACTTGCTGCCGCTTGCTTTTTTTTTTTGTTATTTTTTTTTTTCCTTCCCTCTCGCTCCCTCCCCATTTTCTGCCTCAGCGCTACAACTGAGTCATTCTGGTGCCCATGGCTCGTGGGTATACAGGGCTCCCACCGCGCGCGGCTTTATTCCCCACTTCAGCTGTCACGGTTATTTTCGGCTAATGCAGATGTGGGGTTCGCTCGCCCGCGCTTTGTAGCCACTTGCCGAGAACCGTTCCGAAAGCCTTAACTATGCATAAATCTGCAGAGTGAATGTTTTCTTTCATTCACTTGCTCCTATTATTTGATTTCTTGTAGGCCTCTGCAGCAGAAATGGAGAAAATAAGGTAAGTGAGACAGTTTATTTACATTTCATTATAGAGAAGAAATGTTCTCTTGCACAATGCATGATACAGGCTCTTGGAAAATGTTTTGCTTAATATGATCAGACTAAAATACTGGATTGCATGATGATGCAAGGCAAGCTCTGCTTTAGAGACAAAAGAAAAGGAATGTGGTTGTTCTAGTAAATGTGTTTCCCAGGGATGTCAATTCAGAAAGGATGTTTTACTCACAAACATGTTTTATTGCCAGATGCAGAGCATATTTGATTATATAAATGTTGTAGCCACTTGTCCATTTACTGCAAGAGCTTGCCATTCCATTTAATGAGGAAAGTGGATCAATAATTCATGAAAAAGCAGAAGAAAATATAGGCTTGACTTCAAAGCATCTAATTACTGTGGTTTGTTTCAATATAGCACTGTAACACTGGTGTTCGATTTTTGTTTTATATTGTATACCAGCCAGATAAATCTTGTCTCCTCTGTGTTTAAAATGTTGTCATACTGTACCAGTTTCTCAGCACATCTCTCTCCTTTAAGCAAAAGGAGATGGGTTTTATAACATAAGTTTTCCATCTCATGTCCTAGTGCAAGTCTGCTTTGGGGGATATTGCCTTTGTGTATGTTGTTGAGAAAGAAAAAGAAAGAAGAAAGCATTCTAACCCTTTTTAATAAATAAATTAAAAATGAGTAAAATTTTATCTATTAACTCATATTATCAAAGTGATAGCTAAGAGCTGAACTTTTTACTACCCTTTCAATACTTTGTGGAACTTATTTTCTTAACCAAAACTACTGGCCATCATCTTATTTGGTTTTATTGAAAAAGCCCAGATTCCTTCTCTGAACCTGGTAACTCTGGTTAGTGACAACTGTTGTCCAAGAACAACTTCTCAGATTCCTTCATTTTGGAATAGCTATCCTGAGTTATTAGAAATATAGAAAATTTCTAGAAATCTAGAAGTACCTGGGGAAGATGTGGCAAATGCAAAAGAACAGAAATTTGACAAAGTGTTCAATGAATTCTGGCCTGGAAACAGAATCCTCTTTTTCTTTTGAGGAGGAGGAGATTAAGACTCTTAGAGTGGACTTGAAATGCATGTCTGAAAGTTTCTAATGGAACGTATTTTTAAAGCACTTCAGCTGAACATTTTTTAGTGTCTCATGACAATGAAAGTATTATAACTTTTGGGTTGAAAGAAAAACACTGTGCAAT
Organism: Sclerurus mexicanus; assembly: GCA_013396755.1. Lineage (NCBI taxonomy): Eukaryota > Metazoa > Chordata > Aves > Passeriformes > Furnariidae > Sclerurus > Sclerurus mexicanus. The sequence continues at coordinate 2,146,155 of VWZF01002590.1, forward strand.
TTATTATGGATTTGTATGTATATAAGCACTATAATGTTAAAGATGTGAGTTTTTCCTGAGTAATCCCTGAGAAAGTTCCTCAGTACATGGATCTGTGTATAGTAAAAATTCCAAATGAGATCACCTATGGTACATGCATGCTCATGTCAAGAATTACGCTTTTAGAAGATGCAAGCAAATATATATTTATTGTTTGCTTGGTAAGCATGTGTATATAAATGCAATACAATATTTGTAATACTTTCTTGAGCATACTTTGGCGCCTGCTTTTAATAGACAGGCTCTTGCCACATTTGCAATAATGGGCTGCAGAGACCAGGAGAACAAGTGGAATGTATTGGGGGGAAAAAAAAAATTGCTGTGACAAGAATAAACATCCATGAAATTCCACTTCTCTAGCACTGTAATTTTGCAGCTGTCAGGCACACAGCAGTCCTTACCTCAGTATGCCTTGAGTATTAAATAGGTGGAAAAGCCCATACTACCCCAGTGAAGGAAGCAGAAGCTTAGCTAGTAACTCCAAAAAGAGGAGAGTCAGGCTCTCTCAGGGATTTATTAGAGATATTTTCTGTTAGTAGTTGCAATTGTGCAAAAGTTGATTCCAAAAGATATTTGACCCCATCACCCAAGAAGGTGCAAAGCCAATGCAGGGTCTCTCTGTGCTCCTGAGCAGAGCAGTGAGCAGGACTGGGGGTGCTCCGGCAGGACACAGTGCCGAAGCTGTGTTGCCCCATCCCAAACTTTTCCAGGCTCCCTGTCTATAGTCACTCTCTTGGATGCAAATGGAAAGAATCCTCAGCACTTTAAGGAAACTGTCTGGAGTCATTATTTTAAATAGCCATTCAACTCACAGACATGATAGAATTAGATTTTTTTCCTAAATTTATCCATATCTAGCACCCAGATAAAAAACAAGTTACCCTGTGTTTTAACCACAGCAGCTTCAGAGTGGTTATGAAGAGAGGTAACCTGAAGCTAGAAGAACAAAGAAATAAAAAAGGGGAAAATGGTAGGCTGGGAGGAAATAGGTGTTTTTTTGTTACATGTAGAAACCAGTGTAACATCAATGAAAAAGCCATTCCTATGTGATACTTGAATTTGTTCTGCCCTATCTCCTGTGCTCAGCTTCTTTCCCACTCTATTTTTGCTAACAGCTGAGGATATGCCATCCCATATCACTAGGGATGGTGCTGGCCCAAGGACTAGAGGATGAGCCCACATCAGCTGTGGAGCTGGGGTGCACAGAGGGTACAAGGCTCCTGCAAAAGAGGGAGGATAAAGGTGATCTGAAATGAGCAAAAAGGAAACAAATCAAAGCCTTGTTAGAGAAACAGGAGAGGAGTAAGGTGGATAACTAAAGGACAATGAAGCCAGGTTGAAAAACCTCAGGGTTAGAGCAATATAGGTTTGCATTCCACAATGCACTTCAAGAGAAGAAAGTCTTTAAATATGAAGAATAGGTACATACAATCACACTTTTCAGAGGAGCTGCTGACAGTCCTTGGAGCCCACAGAGCCAAACATTTTAAGGAGGCAGCTCTGGAAGCCTTTGGGTGAGCTTTGCACATTCTCCAGCCCAGGAGAATGGGGATGCATCTGAGACATTCCCAAGGACTGGGGTGGCCAGGCCCATTCAGAGAGAGGGTCAAATGCAGGAGCCTGAAAAATTGATCCACCGGTGACCCATGCTTTACTCAGCCATAAAATTCACTGATCCAGAGCAGCATACTCAACAGTGCAGCAAACTAATACACCTCTTAGTGTTGCATTCCTTCACTGAGAATCCAGCCAGAAAGATGCAATTTGTCTCATGTAATGCAGTAATAATTCCCCTTGCAGACCAAGGAGCTGCTGTGACCTGCAATGTCACATGCTGTCCTTTTCAGCAGGGGCTTGCCATGGCAGCGTTATGTGTGGAAGGCACAGTAGGAAGCAGAGGTGGGAGGTTATCAGTATTTACCCTAACGCAGGGACAACTTCCTCTAGAAGTGGAAACATGCTGCTTTGTGCTAAAACTTTGACTAGAAGAATCAGTTACTGCAATGAAGTCTTCCCAGTGTGGATGACTCTTAGCAGTACATAGTGTTTATTACATCTCAAAGCACCAATATATTAGGCTAACTACTAATCACAAACCTCTTGAGGATCTGCACTTATGTAGGTTGGCTGTGTATGGTTATACAGTCACTTTAAACATTAATTACTTCTGACTCCAACCTTTTAAATACAGTTTTTTTGAACCTAGTTCTTTTTCATGTCTATAAACAAGGACTGAAAACCTAAGTTAATTAAAGTGACTTTCAAAATACCTATACTATCTCATTTTGACTCAGCAGTGTGCCATCTTTGGTGCATATAAGCAAGAGAAGCACATGCCTTCCAAGTCTGAGGCTTTGTAGATCTGTGTGGCTGGCATACAAAGTTGTGAGTACTCTGGAAACTGCTCCTTTAAGTCAGATAGAATTCATAGCATGGCTAGATGTGCAAATGAAAGACCAGTTCCACTGCAACCCCAGTAGAAACTCCTGGCAGCTTTTTCTTTGCTTCCATTTCATCTTGCTTGAAATACAGGTAATAATATGCAACCTTTCAAGTGAGGATGATGTAAGGTTTGGCAGAAGAGACTTCTAGATATATTTTGTACACAAATATTGACCAGATTCTCAGGGTTCCTTACACTGGAGAGTATCTCACTCCACAGGAAATGCCACTTAAAGAGAGAGAAATCGCTCAATAAAAGCTTTTTCCTTTTTTTAAATACACTCCAAAAATTTCAGTGACAATTGAGAAACTCTATAAATCAATATTCTTAGTTCTACGCTTTCAAGATCCACAATAGGCTGAACTGTATATCTAAAAGTACACAAAACAGGATACATCATCATCATCATTAATTGTCAGGCTCACAGTGCCTGTAAGAAATCTGTAATTGCAATGTAATCATCGTATTCCCCTATAGAGGATTACTTTATTTTGGCAGCATCACTAGGGGCACTTTACTAATCACCCAGAGATCTCTGTTAAAAGTGACCTATGTCTCAACGAACCTGCGAGGCAACATCTTGATATCACTGTAGTCCTTGTGTCAGAACATATGAAAGTGAAGTGATTTGTTTTGCACACACAGCTGGTAGTAAGTCAGCAGCTTGATCCAAGTCTCATGAATTCTCAGACTTGGACTTTTCTCAAGCATGTTTGAGTTCATCTGTGGTAAGGAAAGAATAGCGGTTTCTTCAAAAGGAACATCAGAGCCACGTGCAGTTCTAGCCATACTATACTGAAAATTTGAATACTTTCCTAAATGCCCACCTGATCACGCTGCCTTCCTTGTACTTGGTATAAATATAGCCCTCTTCATATGCTAATGAACACACTGCAATTTCCTGACATCCCCACCTTATTTCTCTCTCAGCCTGTATCTACATTAATTTTACCATATACTTGAACACAAGGGAAGGATTTTTTTTCCCCAGAAAGTTAACCAGCAGACATGGTTTACTTTACCCTAGGTCTGCTCTTCACATCCACAGCTGATACGCTGGGAGCCACTGCTTTATACAGAAGCAAAATGCCACAGGACAGCATCAGGGCTGCGCAAGAAGCAGCTCCACCATCTGCTCAGCAGTGTCTTCAGGCTCTAGTTGGTGCTGGGATGTGAAACCCCAGCTGAGGACACAGGCAAAGAGATAGAACAGAGCAAGCTCAGAAGAAATAGAGCATAGGGAAATGCTAGTGTAAAAAGGCCATGAATTTGGGGTCATTAGAGGTTATGGTAAAAAAGCCACCAAGCTGGGTGAATTTGGGGTCCATTTTGAAAGAGAGAGAAGAAAAGGAAAAGGATAAGAGAGCTGCCAAATGTATATTCAAACAGGTAAAACAGATTTTCATTTTTTCCCTGTTTCTCAAGCTATTTTCATCTGCCAGGCAGCCCCAGCAGCAATGACAGCCCTACAGCATTGTTTTCAGCACATCTGGTTTGTTCATGCTGCCATCCCAAGGTGTGGCTGCAGCTAAACCACACATCTCTCTCCCTCCCCAGAGACTACAGTCGGCTCTAAATTTGGTGGTTGTCAAACACAGCAATGGGAGCAATGGACATATACGGATATATTCACAGCCCCCAGGGGAACTATATCTCTGGAACTGGGGTCTGTTGAGGCACAGAGCCATGTTGATCTACCTCTACTAGCACCTCTGGGAATTTTGTTAAGGCTGTCAGAGGCGCAGTGTGCTTCTGCAGCCCGTCACACTTGATTTTCACTGTTACTATTACCTTTGCTAGTCAGTCAAACCAGCACTACTTGAGCTGGGGGCTGGAGGGTTACTGCTATATTGTCCTACAATCCTGTGCCCTGAGCTGCTGTCTGCTGCTTGGAAGAATGATCTAAAAGGTAGTGATGTCAGTATGGAAGGAACCATCTCCAATCACAAGTAAGTTGATATAACAAGTGTGCTACAGTATCTTTTAGTTCTAGATAAATACCGAGTGGAGTAAAAGCATCCAGCGAACAAGAAACGTGACAGAACAGAGGGCAGAACAGATTCAAGTTGAATGAAACCAGGTATAGCTGTGTAAAGTGGCCTGCAGGGACAAGTGGGTGATGAGCAAACATCTGAAGAGACCAAGGAAGTAGGTAGGAGGAGATGAGCCATGCCATCAACCAGGAGCTGCAGTGAGTCATGGCGAAGAGGCTGGACCTAGGCAATACCGAGCTTACAAATAATGTTCTGCCTACCCCTTTCTTGCAAGGCAAAATGCATCTCTGAGAAATACCACAGGCTCCTCAGGAAAAAACAAAAAGGGGGAGGGGGGGGAGAGAGAGAGAGAGAAAAAACAGTCATTTTATATAAATAAGAAAAATAAGTACAAAAGTCCATTTCTTATGGTGTTTGTAATTAGTTCAAAACTTTGTACCATAGGGAGTAGAGCTTACAGAACAATTTCTTTTTGGGTTCTCCCCCTCCTTCACCCAAAGGCACAATGATCCATGATGCTGAGAAAATTCAAAGGTGGGAAAATTGGATGCATCCCCTTTATTGCTAGCAGTGAGTAGGCTTCACTTTATGGAAGCACTCTGACCAAAGCTATTGGGGGATATGTGCTGAACACTGAAAGCAGCACCTTACAAAACAAACAGTGACAGCAACTGCAGCAGTAAGAAAATCTTATAAACTGAAGAGTATGCGAAGTTCCATGCTACAAACCCCAGATGGTTCCAGGGCAGTACAATTTGTGAACCACACTTGAGCGTGTTTTGTGGTGAAATCAAGTAGAGTTTGAATGTTTGCTGCTGCTACAGCTCACAGAGTGATGAAAGGAAGGAGATAACTTGTCTGCAACACTTATTAAAGGCTTTTGCAATTTCCAGGTCTGCTGCTGCTGGCATGGCTTAGGCAATTTAATTTACCAATCAATTCTTGATTTACACACAAGTGACTTTAGAATGCATTCAAATAAAAACTCTGTATCACCACATTTGATTCAGTGTTCTTTAAAAATCAAAAGCATCCAAAGTATATAAAAACTAGTAAGCTTTTCACATTAAAAAATTTGAAAAGGCTGAGTTGTCTTAATGTTTTAGAGATGACCTAAAGCCAGCTTAGCATGAAGTACAATGTGCTGGAAAATAGGCAGTAGATAGTGAGCTATAATCATGCTTTTTGGAATTCATGAATATGAGGGTCATATAATTTACAGAGCCCTCCAGCAAGATAGCAGGATCATAAGTGCCTGTATCACAGAGTATCCTGAATTGGAAGGGGCCCACAAGGATCTTCAAGTCCAACTCCTAAGTGAATGGCCCCTCCAGGGATTGCACCCACAACCTTGGCATTATTAGCACCAAGCTCTAGCTAACTGAGCTGTGTTCTGGGGCCTCAGTAGCCCCTTGATGTGTGTGACTATCCTACTGTTCATGTGAACTGCACAGCTCTTGTTATTCAACTCTTCCTAGAGCAACAAGATCCACCCCACTGAACAGTACACAGTCACTGGTCATTTCTTGGTTTGTAGTAATGTTAGTACTGGGATAAAAGGAAGAGCCTCCATGTCACATAGAGTTATGTTGCCTCTTAAAGTATGCCTTTCCTCATATATGCATCTCAAAATCATTGACAAATCAAACTGTCCCCCTGAACTTGCCCAGCTGTCACTGTGTCAGCAAAACCATAACTGAGACAGTTGCATGCAGGAGAGCATACACACACCTCATGCAGCAGACTTACATCTAGGAGGGCAAACAGTATTTGAGAATGCTGTTGGCAAAGCAGTGTTGACTGACTCATATGACGTACTAGGACTGTACTCACATGACTACACAAATGCCATTTCAGCCGCTCAGAGCCAAATGCCCATTTCTACCACCTCACCTTGATTTTTCCCATCTTCAAAAAAGGAGAATAAAGAGATGAGGAGCTTCAAACTTTTTTTTCTGGAAACCACTGAGCTCTTCAGAGAGTCTCTGCTGTTCTACAAAGACCCTCATGTTCACAGGAAACTCTCATGACTCAACAGCTCCAAATTGCTGCCCTCTGTTCTGCAAGACCAGTTTCATCTCCATGTCAGAGCAAAGGGCCTTGACTTTGAAGTTTCCACACAAATCAGATCAAGCAAATGAGCTCATTTTACGTTTCTGTTACCTCTAAGTGCCATTTAGGCAAAAGGATGGGTTTAAGAAACTGCTCTGTTTTTAAGGCATTCCAAGAGCTATAGTGGAATTCCCAGCAATGAATGGAAACTTAATCTTTTCCCTAGACAACCCCCAAGAACTCATTCTTGCAACAGGCAATTTGAACAGATAAGCAATCAGCACTCTTTTTTTTTTTTGTGCTTTTCTGTTTAAAAAGTGTTAAATCTTTCTGCTGTTATTTAACTCAGGGATGCTGGCTTAACCAAGTTATTGCACAAATTAACAAATTCCATGCTTCACCTGTACAGAGTAGTCTACATATTAGAAAAAGAGAAATTATCTATCTGTGTTATTAGTCTTACTGCCAAGAAGTTCTACAGATGTAGGTGCTCGAAATTAGATTTAAGTAGCACTAAATGCATGGCACATGACTTTGTAACTGCTGGGCCACTTGCCCTTTGAGATATTACTTCCTCATGTTAGGAATCCTGTCTCTGTCCTGTAATGAGGAAGTAGTATTTCCAGGGAGTTATTCCGAAACAGTCCAGACCAAGGTGTACCCAGTACATTCCAAGATTTAAAGCAGATCCACAAATGGCTGAAAAAAAATGTTTTGCAGCTCTGCCCAATATCTAAACAATTCAGTGGGGAACTAGCAACAAGGTACATTCACGGATAGAGACACATCCTTAATGATGAGGCAAGTGCTGCTTTCTATAGGGAAATAAAGATTTTTTAGACTGCATTCAAACTACCTACAGCACTAAAACAGTTCTGTTGGATTGCAAAATAAATTGTATACTTATTTTTGACTCTCAGCTTGTGAATAACAATGATGCTTTTATTTGTATTTGCATTCTGAATTAGATTAAGACACCAACAAATAAAGAGGGAAAAATTTGGTCAGACATTCTGAAGACTGGATAAAAATGAGAAACACAGCAAACTAGCCCAAAGCGATGCAAGTAGAGTGATGAAAGACAGAAGAACAATAATATTTAAGTAATTACTTGGAAAGCAATAGCATAGCTCAACACAGAGAAAATTTTGATTGTCCAAACAGAGCAAGAAGTTTTTACACAAGTCCAAATGGGCCTTCAGTCCTACTCCTTTCCAGTGCTGAATCCATAGACAGGCTCTTACTAAAAGGGGTGCGTGACTGGCCTGGTTTATTTTTGTCCAAATCTGCACAGCAGCTGGCCCCAGTATCCCCACTTTGCCATCTTTTTGCAGCCTTGCAAACACAGGGTCGGACTGAGCCACGCAGGGAAGGAAACACCTGCTTTCTGAACCCACATCAGCAGCACAGCCCTGCCAAGTCTGAGCCTCAGCAGTTCCACTTTGTTTCTGAGCTTTCATAAGCCTTTAGGAAAAGCAAAATTCCCTGGCTTTTCCCTGTCCTTACTCTAACCAATGCCACCAAGAACAATGGGCATGAGAGGCAGACTTCCAAGTCGAGTTTCAGCCCACACTTCAAAATGTAGTATAGAATATCCCAGTTAATGCCAGTCTTTGCTCTGCAGCCTCCATATATCTGACAAACTTCCAGAGGTGCCCAAGTAAAGAGGGTTGGTGGAACTAATGTGAATGATAGAATTTTCTATTTTCTCACTTGTGGAAGGCATTGCTCTGCAGCTGGAACTGCTGTAATAGGTGCTGGAGATCCCTTGCTAAAATGACAGTCCTCGTTGTAGAGTCTCCTGAAACACTTTTTCATGTTACTTTGGTCCTGTTTTATTTCTTTATAAGATGTCTCCACATCAAATATTCTTTATTAAACTCTTTCACTACTGAAGGAATCAAGAGCTGGAAGCCTCTAGGAGATACACAGTCATCCCCAGTTCCATGTGAAGAAAGGACCAATTTCAAGAGTCTTGGCTTTTTCATGAAAAAGGTTAATTATCCCTTTGTATAATTCAAGGGGTAGCTCTGGCAACAGACCATATGGGCAGGAGAGGGAAAAAATGAGTCATAGATAGAGGAGACTGACGTGAGTTTCTTTGGGACAAATTTAGCTGACCTATACTGTTTGGTAACAAAGCAACCTCCCTCCCTCCCCGCCCCACTTCCCTCCTTCTCAATCTACAAGAGAAATCACAACCTAAAATTAATGTTTTGGTTTTTTCTGAGAAATTAAAAATACATGAAATTATAGCACTAAACTGATACTCTGCTAACAAATGTCTGTTCAGAGGAGTAAAGCTGTCTTGTTTACTGCATATGATGCAAAAAAGTTCTAGATAATGGGTAACTTCTGACAAGAAGAACATTTTTTTTTCCTGCACCTTGACAAAGTTGCTGATGCAGATTTTTACAGTAAGTGTAGACTTCAACTTGTTTTCCTGTAACTGTGTTATGCTTTCTAAATTGACAAAGCCTCAGCAGATTCAGTTACTAGAACTGACAGGTTTTGCATGCTGTGACCTTCTGGAGGGTTTTCTTTACCCCAACCCGGACTGAATATCATCTAAGGGTAAAAGAAAAAAAAACTTCAAGAGAGATGTCCCGTTAAATTCCAGCACGCAGTGCACTTGGAGCCATTTAATAGAAACAGCTAGTCTAGAAAATGGTATTCTAGCCAGTTTTGCTTAATATACTTTGCTTTTAAGAACAGTTATTTTCATCTAAAAACATTCTTTTCTAATGCAGTGACAATCCTCCAATGGTCCGCTGTCGGAAACAACTTTTATTGTAACCTAAGAACATGTAGCAAATAAGCAGCTACATTTTCCTTGGACTCAAGGAACATGGAAGGTTTGAGTTACACTTTCAAGGGAAAAATTTTAGTGAATGCTTTTCAATAACACGATGTGGACAGGACTTCTCAACTGTGGCTTTGCAGTCACGTTGCATTCTCATCTCCATCTCCCAAAGAGAACTCCAAATCCTATTGCACAGTAAAACCAAAGTTTACTAGAATTTTCATCTCAAGGTTCCTATAGCACTGAACTACTAATTTTCATGGCAGGCAGAGCAGACAGTTCTGATTAAATTGCCAGCCTGGATTTGTAGACCATCCCATCTCCTTATTCATCATCTCTATATGCACAATATTGGGAAACATCTTAAGATATAAATAGGCATAGATGTGGTTGCATGCTGAATTCTAAGTAACTGAATGAATCCATTACTGCATCCTTGGAGGACTCCAGTTTTTCCCAGAACTACAGCTCCTTTTTGAGTGTTATCTACCTCATTATGCATAGATTAGTTACATTACATATTGGTTTGTACAGACCACACAGAAGCTGAAAACAGTCTGCAGAGAGATTACTGTAATTGGAGACTCAAGAAAACAACATATTCTTTTATCTAAAAGGCAAGGCTATTTATACTTCTATTACATTCGTATGAAGAACAAAGCAGTCACATTATACTCCCGTCACTCATATCTAAAGTATTGCCTTCTACAAGGCTGCATTCATTGGACCCATAGCCGGTGTATACCATGGATTCATGGCACAAATTGATTCCTTATACCTTTGTTATGAGCCACTGAACTGGAGACTGGTTAAATGCAACTTTCACAATGGCAGAAGGCATTCTTTTAACAGCCGAATCAGTAAAATGAACAAAAACTGTTATCCTTTCATTAGTGGCAGCTCTTTTGTACAAAGCTATTAGTTGCATTTTCTATTCTTACCCTGACTATTTTCTTCAGCACTAGAAATCAGCGCATTGGCTTGCAGAGTCATTGCCAAATTTAAGGCCTATTATGCAATGGAAAAAGGAAGCATAAGAGGTCAGAGACTGTCCATCTACTTGAAATGCCAGTGGTGAAGGTGCTGCCATTACTGAGATGAAAGTATGGACTGAGGTCTAAAGTTTTAAAGCCCCTGGTGGTCTTGCTCTGCAGACACAGGTTGCAGACACAGTCATTAAGGTGCTCTCTAAAGCACTGTCAAAGTTCAAAAAATTTCCTTCCCTTTTTTTTTTGTTGTTGTTGGTTTTTTTTTTGAGCACTAAGTCACAATTTCCTTCCCCTCAGGGAACACTTACCACCCTTCCCAGAGTAATGAAGAGTTCCAGCTAGAAGCTGGCAAAATTTCATGGGCAATGTGTCAGACTGTATTTTTTGTTCCTAATTTAGTTTAAACATGTTAGTAGACAACATTAAGAAGCTGGGAGCTACTGCCTCTCACAGATGCTTCTATAAAGATGCTGTGGATTCCGAATCCCAGCCCTGTGCTGACCCTGTCAGATTAGCACAAATCCCATGATCTCTGCAGACCACTGGGAGCCCTTCAGAAGGAAAATTTTATAAATGTGCAGAATATTGCTTCTATTTTTTTTCCCCTGACTCACTCATTCTGCATCACTTGACATTTTAACATATTGCCATATTAACCACCAAAAGTCTGATCTATGAGCATGACTTCAAACGTGTATTTACAAGAGTAAAGATGCAGTGGCATATGGACCTCCAGCTGGTGAGAAGTAGGAATGGTACTTTGTGGAGTTTGAGTCACTAAGTAAATTAAAAAAAAAAAAATATCTACAGTCAAAAAGTTAGGGAGAAAAGCTTGCCTTCTTAGAACTGGAGTAGTTTGAAAGGACAACTGCAACAAGCCTAGTACTGAGAAAGCACAAAATCTGGAGACATTAAATAAACTAGAAGCTATTTGTTTATTATATGAGGTATATGCAAACAAGATGTTTTCTGCTGAGGCTGTAAGAAATAGTACCACAGAAGGAGTGATGTGAGACAGAAAAAAAGAGTTATGACAGTCTGTTCCTCTTGGAAAGGAGGAATAAAAATCACTTTGAGAGCGAGGGTGACACTGGGGGAAGTGTCTTTTTTATTGAGGTCATAACCACCTACACTCAAATGCAAAAGCCTCCAGCCTTTCTCCCCACCTCTCCCTAGCCTTGTGTGTTTTTCTCAGGTGTTTGCCACCCTTTTGCTTTCTGGAGGGATTCTCCTCATGCTCCATCAACAGTTTTGCCCTTTCCCTCCCCAAATGGTGACTTAAGGTCTGCAGGATATCAGTTCCCAACACTTCCCACCCTAGCAGTTTTTAGGAGATTATTTATTTAAGCCACCAAAGCTTGAATACTCCCAGGAAGTAGTTTGTTCCTTCTCATCCTGGCTTCTATCCTCAGACTGTTATTTTTTACCTCTGTTACTCCGGGAACAGTTGAAAACTCTCTGCCTATGGACATGTAAGAAAGATTAATTTTCATCGAACTTCAGAGAATAAGGTTCACTCTTCTGCTCTGATACCAGTCTATTTCATCAGCCTTTTCGCTTTAGCTATTTTCCTAGGAGCCCAGGTGAGGAGAAACCCAGGTTTCCCAGGATGGTTCTGCAGTCTCTGTTAGCAGTGCTGCCGACTGCTGCTCCCCTCCTCATCTGTGCTCCCTCGCCAGCCCCTCATTCAGGAGTGGTTTCTATGGCTTTCTCAGAGAGGCACAAGAAGAGGGAGCCTCCTGCAGCTCCAGTGATGCAGCTGCTAAGCAGAAGCTGTCTTTCAATAACGGAGACCTTTTTGGAGAAAGTAGTAAACAGAAAAAAACCCCAAAAACTATTTGGCAAGGGGAAAGATTAATAGATAAACATTTTTTATAATGGGGGAGGAAGATATAGAAGGAAAGGCCTGTTCCTTCAAAAAATAGAATATTGTCTGCGGACTATTAAATAACAATATAACTAATTACTAAGATAATTATCTTCATGCTGGAGCATCAAACAGCTGAAATACAGAAGCTGCTGAGAGCACTTACTATAGTAAATTACTGAAATGGTTCTCATGGTTTATTCTGCTGAATTAGGATACTAAAAGAAGTGTGTTACATTATTTCTCTATTGACTCTTCCACATGTGATTATTTATTATTAGATTCATAAGTACAAATCAGACAGGAAGGTCAAGTTACTAATGGTTCTTGTCAGCTGTACAGCATTATCAGCATTGCAAAGGTAGCTACATTGTTTACCTGCATAATAAGAGTAATGCAAGTGATCATTAGAGTACTTGAATATCAGTCAGATAAAAACCCCCTCTAGATCAGCATGCAAAGCATTCATATTGTAAATGTCATATTGGAGTTGTAATGTAAAGGAAATAAAAAGCATGACTTTTTGGCCCGCCCTTCCCTGAACAAAGAGCAGAAACTCAGCAGAGAGAGAGAGAAATGTGAAATCATTTCTTGCACTGTGTAGGTTTGTTTGACCAATGAAGAAATATGCCTTATCTCAGAAACATGCAAGTACTGCTGCCTTCTTAAAGGCAAGACTGAGAACACTTAAGTGATTCCTCCAAGTTCTTTGAGGGGCTTCAAATGCAGGAGAGGACGTGCACAGTTTTTTGCAATGAGACAAAGAAGGCAGAGGACATAGAGCAAGAGAACAAGGTTCTTGCTTCAGAAGCAGAATACGTATTTCTGAAATGAGTAGTTTCAATCTGCTAAGGAGCAGGGACAAGTTCCAAATCAGAACATCCCCCAGCCAAATCAAAATGCTTATGGTACTGCTTACTTCTCTTCTGTTTCCCAAATTATTTCAAAATTAATTTGTGACTGTTTTCCTCCTCATTTCCTCTCCACAGCATAGCATAAGGAAGGATCTAGATACAAAGACTTGTTCTTAACTTGTCCCCAAACAAATAATTTCCACAAAATTACTGCTACTCATTGCAGAGATACAGGCTCTCAACATCACTTAGGGATACCGGATGAGTATCACTGCATATGTACTTGCAACAGAAGTGCTACTAGCAGTATATTTAAGAGCTAAATCCACTACCAGTGGGAACAGACTCAACTACATTCAAATCAAAATAGTTACTGCAGTTTCTGCAGGTAATGTCTTTGATTTGTTCCGGTGTTCTCCTCTATGTTAAAAAAGGTCAACCAATAAGAAATAAAAACAGTGTGAGATGAAGGCAATTAACATGACTTCAGTTTCAATAGTGGGTTTGCGCCCCCCCCCCCTTCCTGACATCTCTCAGCTTCAGAGAGAGAGGCCCAATTCTAGCTACCATTTCTATGCCCTTTTCAGCTTATAGTAATTACTGTTGTGTAGCATCACAGTCTTGGGGCCTCTGCTCTATCCTTCGCCCCATTTTGTGCAGGCAGCAGCAGGAGAATTTTTGATTTATTCTTCTAATAGTTTCAACAATGTCAGAATATTAGAACTGCCTATTATCTAAAGGTTGCTTTGCAAATTCACTTTAAATGAAAATGTAACTTTCCTGTCATTAATGCACTGAAAGAAATTGTGGTTAAAGGAGGAGATGGATGGTTTGGAAGCTTATCCATTACATTTAAGAGTAAATTATCAGTGACAGAATCTAGGTGAAACAGGCAGCAGGAGAAATGAAAAGACAGATTGAGATATCAATCAAAGACACTTTCAGATCCTTTTCTTCTTGCAGGGGCCACTAAAATAGGCATTTGGAAGGATGTAACAAAGCAAAGAGAGTCTTCTGCCATGTGGGAAAACCCGAAGCAATTTTTTGCTGCTAAGCCACAGGGGGCAATGCATCCTGTACCCCGGGTGAAAGGGGCAGGAAAGCAGCAGCAGATGCTGGCAGAAACCTGTAGGTGCCATAGGGTACAACACACAGACTCCTTACAGGTCCAAAAGACGGTGGTTAAAGAAACCAAGAGGGCTGTTTATAAGAGGAAACTTTGTACCCAAGCTAGAAGCATCTTTGCAGAAAAATTCTTGAAACAGACAAGTTTAAGAAATTTACTTTATTTTTTAAAACAACAACAAAAAACACACACACAAAAAAACCCAACAACAAAAGCTACTGTAAATATCTCAGAGGGGATTTAGGATTCCAAAGACTGGATGGATCTGACCTTTAATGTTTTCAGGCCTCAGTTTTCATGTGTAAAATGGGGATGGTAGAGAGCCGTTTTCCAGCCTAAAATGACATGAATAAAGTGTATAGAAAGTTATGAGGTATCTCCATCAAGTGGTTATCTAATTCAAATATAGCAGTTGCAGATAGGACAGGAGAGTTTATTGATTAATATGACACTGGAGGAAGATTCAGATCTGCAGATGAGTCATAGCATAATGAGTTAATATTTGCTATTTGATTCTACGTCATTAAAAGCTCATGAGTTACCTCAGTCTTCATTAGATAAATACGTTATTTGTGTAGTTTCTGTGTAGTTCTTCACATGTGAAGTTATACTCTTGCTTTGACTTGGAAAGGAAGAGTGCATTTTACTTTTTTTGACCCTTGTATCTTTTGCTTCCATTCTTGGAAGTACTGTTTGGACTTTAAGTTCTGCATTCTAAACTATATTCTTGATATGGATCTCCCATATTTAGGTGCTCTGATTGTTCAAAGGACTCTCCAGCTGGGTAGCAAGACTATTTGAGTGCTAATACAGTGATTGTAAAGAATGGGACATCAGTTCCCATTTTAGAACATAAATCTTGGCAAGTTTGAATGGAATATATTCAAATGGGAACAAATGGACATTTTAAGCGTGTAATTTAAAACAAAACATTCAGCACTTACATGAATAAGCTCAGCAACTGCAGCTCCCCTAGCCCAGCATCTAAGAGCCTGTGGGTGACAGTTCCAAGCCCACAGCCACCAAGCAGCACATGAGAGCACCTGGCCACGGGGTTCAGCAATGGGAACCCTGCACTCCGGGTCACCTTGCTGTAGTTGCAGCTTTCAGCTAAGGCACTCGCCTTCCCTCCTTCCTTATCTATGGCTCCCAGACAGGCAACCCCAGCTTCTTAAGATTTCCAGGAGGCAAACCGTCCCAGCTCTGCATCCGTTCAAGTATCAGGCTTGGATACATCGTACTTATGTCCATGTGCTTATAGACACATCCATTTCCAACTGCCATGGAGCCTTTCTAAAATGCACTTTGAAAAGTTCTTCCTAAAAATCATGCTAAGACAGAGCTGCTTACACTCTGCAACACTAGCAGCAAGCCTTATCTTTCCAACTGAGAGAATAAAAAATGTTTGAAAAAAAAAAATCTATGTGGGGTTGAAAAAAGGGACTTGCAGATCAGGCTGATTTTTCTCAGAATCAAGCACCTTGTCTGCTTGTGGCATTTTATTCTAGCAGGGAAGGTGTCGTGCATCAAATTAAAAAGATATCGAAGGAGACAAGACTGGAATGAGAATGAATAAATGTTGCAGCTGCACTGGGAACAGCTATAAAGCACACAGCTGGGAGAATTACTGTCTTCTGGCCATTCCTGCAGCAAACCGGTGATGATACTAAAGCACAAGAACAAAACTGGATTATCTACTGCATGCTACAGATATGCCTCCTCCTTGTTCCTGTGCAGTTATTTTGAGTTCGGTGAAGAAATTTTACATCAACTGAAAAAGTTAATGTAAACCTTTCACTATGCAGAAACTGTTAAAGGCACTGAAAAGACAAGCATACAGTGATTCTTTTTCTGATTCCCATTCCAGTAGTGCTACATCAGTGTCTGGATAGTTGGATCCCAGCAACCACCTCTGTTACACAACGGGAGGACCAACTGCCCTGAGGTCCCATGACAAGGAAGTTTCCACCCTCCCTTCAATAAGAAAAAAGAGCTGTAAGCCTGGCAGAAACTATTAAGAATGTCAGTGGAGAAAACAAGAAGCAAACTAAATACTAGATACGCTCTTCTGGAAGGTTGAATCTGCTGAATTAGTCATAGACTGAGCATGTCCTCTTGGAGCAGGAAAGGCTGAGAATTGGGGTTGTTTAGTCTGGAAAAGAGAAGGTTCCAGGGAGACCTTGTTACAGCCGTTCAGTAGCTAAAGTTGGCTTATAAGAAAGATGGGAACAAATGTTTACTAGGGCTTGTTGGGAGAGGACAAGGGGTAAGGGGTTTAAACTAAATGAGGGTAGATTTAGGCTGAATAAATAGACAAATAAAGAAATTGTTCCTTATAGGAAGTTTTTTGTTTTCTTTGGTTTCTTTTTGTTTACCATTTATTGGTGAAACACTGGCAGAGTTGCATAGGGGAATGGTAGATGTCCTACCCCTGGAAATATTCAAGGTCAGGCTGGAGAGGGCTCTGAACAACCTGACCTAGCTGAGGGTGTCCCTGCTCATTGGTTGGAGAGATAACCCTTAAAGATCTCTTCACACCAAAACTTTTCTAAGATTCTGTGTCTATACGTAAAGTTAAACAAGAATTAGTGCACTAAAACTTTCCACCAGAAATTGAAAGGCAGCCCCTCAAAGTCTGAAATTCTCTAACACATTCAGTGCTTTGCTATCAAATCCTCTCTTCCCTTCACCAATTTTCACTAATGATTTTCCTAACAGTTGAAAATCTTTTGGGACCAACAGTTTTGGTTTTCTTTAAATCCAGTATTATTTCTTGCTCTGCATTTTGGTCAGATTTAATTCTGCTTTTGCCAATGGCCTGAGACCAGACAATACAGGAAAGGAAGGGTAATACAGACTGCTTGAAATTTCCACCCTTGAAAATATTCAGAATTTGACTGGACAAGGCCCTAAACATCCTGATCTGACTGAGTCTGCTCTGAACAAGAGTTTTGACCACATGACCTTCAGAAGCACATTCTTGCCTAATTTTTTTCTATGATTCTACATATTCCCAGTCTAGATCCTTTATACACTGGAATTCCCATTGGAGGGAATGAGAGTTTAAAGGGCAACATTTATATTAACTACAGATATATTTAATTTTGGTGGTTTTTTTTCTTTTACATGGTTCAATTTAAAGACAGAAGTATTTATTTTTTCACCCCTACGACAGATGCCATCCAGCAGAGTAATTTCTGATAAACATTGAGCTCAATCATTTGTAATTATATGGGTTTGCAAATCCATTTAAAGAAAAGCATTTACCAGAAAGATGCAAAGTGTTTCTATGCAGAAACAACTGTGGCAAGTCCTTTATTTTCCTTTACTTTTAAGTTGTGGGCAGAGGTAAGCAGACATGAATATACACACACACTCTCACTTCTCCTGTGTAGACATGCACATCATATTTGTGCTTGTAGCCATGGTCAGTTAGGTGACCTATTCCATGTCTGCACATACCAGTGTTAGATTTCTGTGTACCCTTATGCTCACGCATAAAACATGGTATGCTGTTTGACTTGATGAAGTTCCTCCTCATCAGTGTAGAGATGAAGAGCCACAAATCTGACACTGGTAATGTAACTAAAGCCCTGTCCCTCCATGTCAGCCAAGGATGGGAAATGGTCACAATGGTAAAGGTTCAAGAAGCTTCTGAAAGTTAGATTCCCCAGCTGCTGCTTACCACAGTGCCTCTCGAGAACCCTCCTTTCCCATCAGTAACATCGCCATCTCTCCCACTCCGTTCCCGTAACAGTTCCCAGTCCGTAAGCATCCTTAGCATGCACTTGCATGGGAGAAGAAAAAAAACTCCTTTTGAGAGCCACTGCCAAAGGGAAGGCAATTTTTCAGCTATGAGAAAAGTATTGCTGCTGTTCCCAGAGAGCCAGGTAAGCCAGGCCCCACGTTTCCTGTGAACATGCAGAAGACCTTTCTCAGAGACTAAATGGGACGGAGTTGTGGAAGTCACTTGTATAAAACACATCAGGGTGCACATCTCAGCCGATTACACACACCACTACATACTCACTGAAACGACAGCTTGTACTGACTGGTATGGAACAATTTTTCTTGAACACAATTACTCAACAGGAAGCACAGAGCATAATTAATGTTCATGTGGAACTCCATTTTAACTTAGGTGATCTAGTATTTCTGAATAACATGGTTACTCTTTGATTAGTTTTTGCTCTTTCATTTATGAAAATGGATAGTCTGGATTTTCTCCAATTAGTTAAATAAACATCAAACACTTTTAAACACCAAACCTGAAAATGTCTAAATGGTGCAATAATAGGTGTGCTGCAAATACATAGATTAGCTACAGTTCAGAGCAAGGGAGAAAATTAACTGATGCGTGACACGCTATTGTATAAAATTGTTTTTTGCTAGAAACTGAACAGTGGTATTTATCATATTAACACAGACACCTTTTCCTATCATCGCTGTTAGCGCTGCTGAGGCATTGCCATTACTACCGGTAAATAGATGACAGTCATGTTTTATAAAAGGATGTGAATGGTGTCGTTTCAGGCACAGCTTGTAAGTGTCTCATACAGAAAAACAAAATAACTATTAAAAACAAACAAACAAAGAAAAGCACTATGAAGCTGTACACACCTACCCAGTACAGAACAGATTACTAGTAGTACATGGTGTTTCTTCAAGTTCAAGCATCCCTCAGAACCCATTTCTTGTATTCCATCACCCTGATGTACAGGTAAGAACCATGCCAGGTCAGGGCAATAAAGCAGCCTGTGCAAAGTGGAAAATGATTAAACGTGATGAACTGGATGCGCTGCCCAATCAATAGGTCTTCCAGTATAGTGTAATCATCTTGTCACTGACTGTGCCTTCTTGCCCTCTCCTCACTGTAAGTTCTTCATATGAATTTCAGTTTATAAGAAAGACCTATTTGGAAAGTTAAAGGCTTAAATATCTTCCTAAAAAGATCTTAGAGTAACCTATATTGATTCAGTATTGTGAAGAGATCTTAAAAATCCCTGCTCAAGATCCCATAAGCCCAGACAGCATATTTCAGGCTCATTTGGAGGAAGTAAGTCTTTAGTTTGCATTTTGTTTAGTGAAGATTCTTTTACACTCTTTGACCTCACAAAAATGCTATTTCCCCAATATGCAAAGCTGAAGACTTTCAGTCTGTGAATACCTTGGAACTGGGCTCAGCCTACAAGAGGAAGGAAGATTACTTGGGTGTAGAAATGAATGCAAAAACATCTGCCAGAGGACCAAGTGGGCTATGAAAAACAAACCTTAGTGAAGATCAGAGAGCAGCCTGGAAAAAAAAAAAACATCACTGGCACCAATAGGAAGGAGAGTTATGTGACTGATTCCTGCTCAGAGCAACCAAGTACAGCTATCCACTGTCAGAAGTTTGAATCTGCCCTGGAGGACTTCACCTGACCAGCAAAGCAGAGAATTTAACAGTAGCAAAGAAGGTCACAACACCAAAAATCTATTTGAGATTATTTTGTGCAGCTCATGAGAATACATGAGAAGATCAGAGCTTTTCCTTAGGACTGGAAGGGATTAAATCACACAGAAAGTATCTGCAAGGTAAAAAAGAAAACATAACTAAATCCCAGAGACTCCTTATCACCTCCCCAGCCAAGATGTACTACTTGAATGAAAAATGCTACAAACGACAACAAAATACAAATCTTGCAGTGATTTGGCATTTACAACACGTGTTTCTGCCACAGAGCAGGTTTCTTCCATGGAACTGAACCACCTTAGCTTAAGTCAAGACACGGATTCTTCTCTTCTGGGAGACTTTTTATGCAGGAAACATGTTATTGCTTCAGAGAAATTATTTCTGCTGAAACCCTTTTAATTTCGCAACCGCCTCCCCAGGTCTTGCTTGCCAAGCATGACAAAACCATCGACACCTTGGGCAAGGGACATTCCATCATTGTACAGAGAGTTCAGGGGCAGGAAGATCTTAACTCTGACACTGGGCTTTGAGCCTGGGTCCCTTTGGCACAACGCTCCCATCTTTACTGGGAGAAATGATGGATTTAAAAGCTCATTGCATTGTTACTGTGGTAATAAATGTTCTCCAGTAAATGAACACACCGTTCTTTTGGAGAACACAGGGAGCAAGGTGCCAACAGCAGCAATCAGCAAGTCCTGTTTAAAAAACTACCAAAATAACCTTTCAATCTTTATGGAAATTATGAAATTGCTTTAGTGAAAAGAGCAAAAACATCCAGAGTTCAAATAGAAGAGATCGGGTTTTCAAGACAGAAACAGAGAAAAAGTGCTCTTCACCTCAAGTAGCTGCTGGTCAGACCCTTCCGCCAGTGCCCTGTCCCGACCTCCTCAGTGTCCTCTAACCTCACACCTGAGGTGTTAGGGTGCTCTTGCAGGTTTTCCTTAGGTTTCCCTCAGTTGGATTTCTGCAATTCCTTTTTCTTGGAGCCAAATGTCACAGAGATTGATACATGTATATAACTGACTTAAGCCAACACCAGCAGGAGGACAAAGGAGAAGAAAAGGTCGATTTCCAAATTCACCAAACATCTCAAATAACAGGATATTCCTTCTTAAACCCCACTTATTCCCAAGTATTCTGACTACCAAGTATTCCCAAGTATTCTGACTACCTTGTCTCCCACACACCCCTGTCTTGTCCTTCATAAGTAGACAAAAGCTATGAGGGAACGGAGAGAGAGATAAATGTTTTAAGCTACAGGACAGCACAGGTATAAAAACAAATGAGCACAAACTGAGAAACACATTTAGTCTTGCAGTTGAAAGACTATTTGTAACCATAAAAATGGAGCTAAAGAGTAAAACTAAATTAATTTTAAGAAAAATCCTGATGCATTGATTAAATAGATTATAGAACACAATAGGGAACACATCCCTGTGGCCCAAAGTACTTTTTCAGTCTTGCATTACTGTAAAATTTGTTATACTTTCTTTAACTGTTTCTTTGGGCCTTGTTTGCTGTTTATATTGCCTGTGAGATTTGATTAGGTGAGAGGTTGAAGGAAGAGAAACAGGGATATAAAGTGCAGTCACCAAACAGCATTGGAAGGCAGATAATCTAGCCCCGAGGGAGATAAAACATATAGCCCACAGTCTATTCACACTAGACTATAAAAGACAGATCTGATGTTCCTTCAAGCATGATGATTCTTTATTCCTGAACAATAAGGAAGAGGGAGATTAAGGAAATAACCCATTTGTCTTTAGCACTGACAGAGGTACCCACGTAATTCACTACCGAGTATCCATTACACATTCATTGCTGTGCCTCATTTCTGCAAAACAACAGGTCAGAAGGTGCTCCTAATTTAGGGTCCAAACATCTGCCTTCCTCACACTAGTTGGGGAACATCAAAGATGTTTGAGATTGGAAAAATTAAGCCCCTCTCTTGAATTCTGCAAATACTGCCTGTGACAGCGTATCTCATTTGTGAAGTCCAAGAATGAGGTATATTCTGCTATACTGTTATACAGAAACGGCCATAATCTGCCCCTGAGTGAATATAAAATACTCCTATGGTTGAAAAATAGGCAAACATGCTGTACTGCATTTGTCTTTAATAGCAGCAATGTACTCATTCACTGGCCAACACGGCAGTGCTAATTTGGCCCAAAGACCATGTTTGCAGCCTGTTCACTACAGCGCGTATCTGAAAGTGTTTCATGTGGCTCATTTGGCATTTGCATACACCCAAAGTGCTTCAGGGCCACAGGAGAGAATCAGCAACACTGCATGAATCTTGTTAAATACAGAGGTTTCCTCGCCAACTGCATGACACAAGCACAGCTTCCAAGAGTAAAAAAAGCACATAAATTGGAAAAATAAAAGGTCCAAAGTACATTAATTAAAACCTTCATGTCTGACATTTACCACAAGAGTTTTTTCAGTCTGTCACCAACACTTCAGTATCAAAAGCACAGATTTCACCAAGGTTCTGCACATCACCCTAACCTTAAGCACCCAAATTCTAACACAGCTTTACATCTAAATTAGCATTCTGGAGCATTTCCACCAATGGTGCTTCACTGTAGAGTTATTGTTCCAAGACTGCAGATACTTAAAATATACCTCTATCTCAGAATTTTGTCATACTAAATAAATGGAATGAGGAGAAAAACCTGAAGTCATAACATAATCCCTAAAGAGCATAAAATACTATTAGCCAAAAACATACCTGGTACAAGTTACTGAGGGTTCAATAACATCAGTCCTGTGAGTTAAGGCTTTAGCTTGAGGTTTCTCTGCAGCTGACCCTGGGTTTATGTTTTACTGACTGTGTCAGGCTCATCAAATGTAGAGGTCTCTGTTCTAGGCGGGAAGCAGTGACTGACAGAGCTCACTCAATGCTCCTTTCCCAGGTTGCAAACGGCGGGTGATGATACAACTGCCCCAGGCATAAAACAGCTCAGCTGTGATGTCCAAGAAGGCACAAATACCTAGCAAAGTGCTGAAGAAAGGAGTGTGTACTTTGTTTCTGTCTCTGTACCCTGCCTTCCATCCTTTAACCTTTCTGCTTCAGTCCAGGCTCTCCAAATGGAGATTCCTCAGACTTTTCCCCGTGCCAGTTCATTTGGTGCAACACAGATGTAGGCTGCCAAGAGCTTGCTCAGGAACTCTGTGTCAGGCACCTCTTTCTGCAGCCCTTTTAAATCCTACTCATTCCTCAAGAACTTTTTGGACGGTTCTTAACAAATGCTAGAGGGAGCCAGTGCTGGGAGTGAGCCTCCTTTCCTTGGGGTCAGTCCCCATCGCTCACCTGTACCAGGTAACCTGCAAGTCAAAGCCTCCAAGAAAAGCACTCCTATGGCCCATTCCACGACCACATTCTGATGATTTGGTTGGTTGGAGCGCATCCAAACACACCAAGAAGAACACTTGTCGTGTGTTCTACCTCCCCAGAACTTGGGGTGCTTCACCTGTCAGCTCCTTATTTGTCTTTAGTGGAGCTCCCCAAGTGTTTCCACCTTTTGAATTAGTGGGACTGTGCCTTTTATTTAAAAGTTGCTGTATTTTATATTGACAGTTAAATTCAATTCATATAAAAGTGAACAAATTGTTCTCTATTTCTTATTCTGTTCTGCAGTAGACACACTAATTTTAGAGTATATAATTTCCATTGACACATAAGGTTTATTTCTTTATTCATTTATGAATAAGAAAGGTTTGTTTCTTTATTCATTTATGTTGTATTTGACATACACTAGCAGGGATGAACATAATGAATAACTATAAAAATAAGAAAAAATAATTTCAAGACCATCAAGTGGGCTCAATAAATCCAGACAACTGCATTTTCTTTGCATCCACCTTTCCTTTTTCACTTTTATTACTCATTTACCTTGTCAGGTCCAAATGAACATAAAAGTGTTGGGATACATATAAAAATTGGTTCCTAACGTAAAAGAATAAATCTTATATTTATAGAAATCTAGAGAGACTTCAGCTTATTTTAAATCCTTTTTCTGACTTGTACTGCCATCATTCAACTTCATTTGAAAGTGGGAAATGGAATGTATTGTTAATTGTAATCAGATTGACATTAACTTGCTAAGAATGCTTTCAGCAAATTACTGTCCTCTAAAAAAGCACAGAGTTGGAAAGAGCCTGTGATTGAACATCAGTGAGGTGAAGATAGAAAAATCTATTAATACTTCTGCCGTACCTATGGGATTTAATCAGAAGCAACACTTGTCTGAAATAAAAGGTTTTTTCACACCAGTGTGAAAACCTTACAAATGGAAATTAATTTTTTATTTTCTGTAACACTTAATGAAGTATTTAGCAAAGGTTGAAATGGACACACAATGTTCTACAAGGTGCATAAAACCCACATTTGTTTTAGTGAGCTATTCCCACACTTACTACTGATACTCAATGTACTAAATTTTTATAACTCATACTATAAACCAGAAATGTGCACAGCTAACCAAAAACATCGCTAGCTAGCCTTAAATTTTTCCTTTTTCTTCCTTAGTTTCCCATTTTTGTAGCTTTATCTTGGTGTAATTTTCCAAGAAAAATAGTTTGGTTGCATTGTTTCTGAAATATATTGAGAAAGAAAAACAACAAAAAGGGGCCAAGTATCAGAACTTTCTAGTATGTGGAGGGGTTTTGCTAACTCAGCTCTGATTAATTTGAGGTGACAGAGCTCATCATCTACTTGGATTAGTCTTCAGGAATCAGAAGGCAGCAGCTCATGGCTCTGCCAGATCATAAATGCATAATCTATTAGTAAGCAATCACCTAAGAGCATAAAGATTCCATCATACCATGAAATACAAGTATTAAATGTTAACTTTGACCACACACAGGTCTGGCCAGGGAACTCACATGAAATCAAAGCAGAAACTCAACCCTAAATTCCCACTGGCTCTTCAACATCAAATTCACGAGGGCAAAAATTAATTTTAAAGTATCAAAACACGCCTTTAAGACAAATCTTATGGAAGAGAAATTGTGGTGTTTCATTGCTAAACTCCTATGGAGGTCTCCCAGCTGTTAGGCAGTGTCCACACCGGACACTGCTGGGTCCACACCCTACTACCCTCTTGCTATTCCGAGTTTAGCTTGTCTGTATTCCCCAGAATGCAAGAACTGCCATTCCTGTTTCACTTCAACACAATAAGGAAGAAGGAGAATAAGATTTTGAATTCCTCTTCCATGCTCATTCGAGGGCCCGTAGGGAGCAGAACAAGTCTGAGCCTTATCAGATAAAGGCCAAGAAATACAGCTAGTGAGTATGTTTTGGCCCTCCTGCCAAGATGTCTGGAGCTGTTAAAAGTAGATTACATGTAAACAAGACAGGAACAAGATACAGGGCATCAGACTGTGAAACTATGTCACTTCTCAGCAAAGAGGTAGTTGCCAGTAGAAAGTTCAGGGATGATGCTGAAATACATTTTGCAAAGGAGGAAGAAAGTGAGGAAAGAAAGATTCTGTTAGAACAAGCTATAACTGGATGCTCCTGTAGGTATTCAAGAAAATTGCTCATCTGAAGGTGAAAAGAAGCTGCCAGGATCAAGCCTAAGCCTTCCAATAGCAATGGAAGAGTGCAACTTCTTTCCAAAAGACAATTAATGGATTGAAAGTGACTAGCAGCTGCTGAAATAAGTAGCAATACACACTGTTTAGCTATGTTCAGAGACAGAGAAATGGACAAAAATATATTGTAAAAAATTTATGAATACTAATATCAAGAGCTTAGATGTTCACTAGTTGCAGTGGTGCAGTGGTTAGCAGCGAGTCAGAGCAGGCTCTGCTCATGGTCAGGGTTGTCAACCTCCCTGCAGAGTAGCTACTGCTCAGGCAGCACAGAAATTCCAGTCCTTTCTGTGATCTTGTGCTGCACGTGTGCAACACAAGGACCTGAGAAAGTTAAGACTCTTAATTTTATACTCTCAGTTCTCATTATGTGAGGAAAATCACTGGAGTGTTAGGAATAAGAAATATACAAGCAAGACCAAAGAAGCTGAGGTGAAATAGCCCTTCAGTTCCTAAAACTCTTTCTATACACCAAGAAGAGCATGTCAGAGTAAAAAGAAAACACAAACTGTTCTGAATAAACTGCCTTGATAATTGTGGACTTTTTTCTCACCTGAGCTACCTTAAACATGGCCATAGGTTCATTCACTCACTTAGTGCTACTTTCTCACTGCTGAGCTGTGGTGTATGTTTACCAGTCTTGATACTTTCCCCAGTTCGAAAGTCAAGCAAGAGACAATCCTTTTAACTACCCGGCTTTAAGCCAATGACTTCTACACTTGTAGGAGCCAAAAGGCTGCAGCTCTGGCGTAGAGCTGGCAGGATCCTGAAGCTGTCATTTTGCAAAGAGACAAAGCCCATTAGTCAGCTACTAAGCAGTAGCAGATTTCTGGCAAGAGAGATGATGATACCTTTTAGCAGGGACCAGGAAAAAGTTAGATGATCCAAAACTACATGAAAGTGAAATGAGTCCAGTCTGCTATTAACAGGCTCACTTGACACCTGCAGCCATAAAAGATTTGGCTTTATGGGGCTCATGATAGTCTTTCAACTCCTTCAGGACTGGCCCAGAGTTTCAGTATACATTAGGGAGGTATTAGAATGTTATCCTTTGACTGAGTTGGTAATTTGATTCTAATTGCTCATGAGCACTAAGGCTTGAACTAGTAGAAACCAGATTTCCATGTGTCTTGGCCCCACCATCAGTCTGGAAATTCTGCCTCCCCGGCTTCCTGTACATATTTTTGTTCTGTTTGAGGGGATCAGCTACTTGATCAGACCTTCTGGTTCCCATGTTTTTACCATAACAAGTTAACACTGTTACAAACTTCAGGCCCAGTTAGCCATCAGCTGCACTTCGTAGCCAAACCCAAAGGAATGTGGATTTAAAATTTAAATTATTTGCTAACCTAGTTAGCATTAGTGTACTGCACCTAAAGTCAGGTATGCTTGCTCTTTCTGGTCTCTGAGCCAGATCATTTTCTGGCCACAAAATACAGGCACGGCACTGCTTCGAGAACTGATCCCTGCATTCAGAGGGGACTTTTAGACCTTCTGAAAACAGAACCCTGAGTCCCTACACAGCTGAATAGAGCAATACAGCATAAGGAAATAAGAAATATAAAAGTGATTGGCTTTTTTTTTTTTAATTTCTTTCTTGCTGGCTCCATGACTTTGTATTCCTGGTTATCCGGTGCCAAGTCTCAGTGCAAGACACGGAAATCTGTGCTGATAGCCACCTAGCAAGCACATATCCTGAGAAAAAAAACTAGACACAAGAGTGAGGTCTCTCAAATTGAAATGAAACAGTGCCCCTTGCTAAAATCCCCAGATGTGTGGGATATATGCTGTTACCACTCGGTTTTTTAAAAAAGTTATCAGAGCTGCTGGGCTCCGTGCTAAGTCTGTACTGCCCATCCTTATGGATTAGTGGGTTTTGAAGCTCCGTGAATGGGTCAAGCTCCATCATGGACCAATATCTCTTGCCTTGCAGAGGAATGCCAGTAATACTGTGGAGCCTGGCCACTCAGTCTCAGACAGATCAGTGTCTGTCCAACCTCCCAGGCCACTCCAGAATCCCAAATGCAGGTGTCTGTGAGATTGGTTAGACAGAATAATTTTTCTGTATTCATGCCTTGAAAACAGAAACTGCACTTCAGCAAAGTATTGCTTCACATCTTGTCTCACCTTGAATTCTCAATGCCCTCCCTTTGACAGGTGTATTCCATGTCATTGAATTCTCACCATTATACTTTCTACCTTTATGTTTCTCTACTTTCAAAAGTATCAATTAGTTTGCTGTTATCAGTTAGACATTGTCTATCCTGAATAAAGCAGTCTCATGCCCGTGACTCACTGATGTACATCTGGATGAAAACTGAGTCTGTTTTTTGCCACACAGCCAGTTCTGGCAAAAGAAACTATGAAGAAGCACATGACAGGAGTTAGCCAAGCAGTAATAAGACTCACCTGAATGTATACATCTCCTAATTGTTAAATGAAACATGTTTCACAACAGCTAATATTTTTTAAGGAGATAATTCATTCCATTCATAGGAGACTTAATTGTGCTCTGATTGCTCACACCTGGCAATTTTGTTTTGTAGCACCTTTTTTTGCCCAAAGCCCTTCCAAAGCATAGAGTTGGCCTTTTGCCAAGTATAGTATATGTTCCAAGCCCTGAAATAAATGGAATGGGATTTGCAGAGCCAGCTCCAGACATAGATAAAGTATGCATTTGCTGGGGCAGCTGCCTGCTTTGCCTCTGCCAGAGACCTGCCACTGCTACTGCCAAAGGAGAGGAAGGAGTAGACCTAAAGCTCAGACCCATCCCTCTTGCAAGAAGCAGTGGCCATGGCCTCTGGTTCTGGCACAAGCAGGAACACCATGCCTGCTTCTTCATCACAGGGCTGCCATCTGCCCTGACAGCACTCATTCACTGAGTAGTGAAATTCTGCATTTTCTTTACCTCTGAGCCTGTTCTGTTTCCTGCATTACTCTGGATTCAGCCTTTTCATTGATATTTGTCTGATTTAAATTGCTATGCAGGATAATGAAAAAATTTTGAAAACTTCCCATTAGCCATTCTGAAATATAACCCCGAACAAATCTGAGAGTATTAGGATGTTTTCAATACATCTTAAGGCTGCTATCCCTCAGATATTGTTCTTTCTAGTCTTTTTATTGAGCTTTCAAAATACCCTCAACCTTTGATTTTTCAAAAGATCCTTCACCCTTTCAAAAGACACTCCTCTCAAAAGACCCTTCTATTAAGAGATCCCACCAGAATCTTCCTCTCAATTTCTCTTTACCCTTGAGGCCCCATTCTAAGGCAAGGATTCATTATACTGCCTGCCGTTCTTCCACAAACCTAAGAGATTTATCTCTGTCAGTGAACTCATATTTTAAAAGGACAAGAAGGGAAAAGGGTAGGAAAGCAACTCAAGTGACAGAAAAGCGAGCGGATTTTCTCTGCATTGGGAACCATAATGTTTATTTGCCACACCCAAGAGTCCAATGTAACAGTGCCTGGCATAGAGAAGAGCCTGCAAAATGAATGCAATATACACTAAGACAACAGAAAATCTGTCCTTTATAATGGAAGGCACATAAAACTAGAAAGAATCAATTCAAATAGCCCTACAGAGTGCAACATGGCCTGAGAGAACCCGCACGGATATACAAGGGATAAACTTCATATCAGCCAGCCCAGGCAATTCCACTGAATTATTTCATCAGAGGTACAGTCAGCACTGAATAAATTCTTCACTAAAATCAGACTTTAGCAAAAATAATCTAAATCTATGGTGGCAAGCAGTAGAGGAGGCCTTGACTGGGTTTCTGAGCAGACAGAAAAACAATTTCCGAACCGAAGTCTAGTCTCTCTTGCTTTAATTAATTCCTTCTTCTAACCTACCAAACTGCAACATGAAAATAGCTCAGATTATACTCTAGGGCAGTTGTTTACATACATATTTATCAATTCTCCAGTGAGCAAATTTCTGAAGCATATCACTCACTGCTTAATTTTCTCAGCAAAGGAACATAGAATCTATCCACAGTGAAAGCATCCATGCTCTTCAGGGGTAAAAGATAAGGGTTGTATAGTCAAACCAGAAGCAAAATCTGAAGAGATGTAAAATACTCATCATGCCTATTGATTTTAAGCTGCCTGGAAGCATCTCCTGGGAATGTTTCTCCAGATATTATCTCTGTAATCATAGTATTCTCAATTGTGAATTCGACTGCTCTGTAGCAGTGCATTTGTATTACAAACACATGAAAGTATTGGACTATAAATGCATTTCTAGCATAGATCAGATGACAAAATTATTAGCTGCATCAGGTTTATCAAGGTAGAACGAGTTTTCTCAAAGACATTTCTTCCATTTGTGACTCCAGTCACTGGCAGTACTGAGCTGGTGCCTGGTTCTATTCTCCCACAAATAATAATTACTGAGGAGAGTAAGATTTTGAAGGACTGAGATCTATTGTTTGAAAATATCTATGGACAATTTAGGAAAAAAAAGACATTTAGGAACCTGGAAATTTTGGGATGGTGATCTGCACTTACAGGCAACAAGATACTCCATCTTCCATTGAAAGTCTGTTCCAGAATCATGTTGTTCTGTCATTAGAAGTCTTTTAATTTCCAGCAGAAAATGTAATCATAATCAGTTCTGTTCATTTTCTTCTTAAGCCTTCACTTTTCTGTAGAGGAAATAATTTTTGCCCCTATTTGTTATGTTTAAAATGTCAGCCATATCCCCACTCAGTGTTTCTTTTCTTGGAATGATCTAGACAAACTTTACTTTTGAGTTTGTTTTCTAAGACATCTCAGGAAAAAAGAAAACCAAACCAAAACACTTTTGTGTATCTCTTCAAGACTTAATCCATCTCTTGGAAAAGGGTAACTGAGATTCTGCATAATGTTGCCAGAGACATCACTGCCCTTTCCCCAGCATGCCAGCATTTCCCTCTCATGCTGAAACACCTCACACCATTATTTACTGGAGCTGCTTAGAAAACAGATCCTTAGCCTATGTATTTAGTGAGTAAATGAAGGTTTCTGAGTCACCAGATATAATTTAGGATATCTCTTTAGGGTTAAAGGAGTGTATTTCAATCTTAAGTGTTAGTATTATTCTACTAACCGTGTAAAACAAGAGCCATTTTAAAGGAATGGCTTGTAATTATTAAATTCTCTGGAGGCAACAGGCAAGGATTGCTGGAACCATGCAAGCACAGACTAGTCTTTGCACAAAAGAGCTGCTATTCTCAGTAAGGTTAATCCTACTCTATATTCAGTATGATTTTATTCACACATTCGCATCCCCCTACTTAAAATCATCACAGCAGATTTTGGAAAAGGTATGAAATATAAATACAAGCACAGCTGATGTATGCAGTAAATACATCCATATATTTAGAAAAGACCTCTTACATAGTCCATTCCTAGATGACAAAATGAGTCAGTGATTATCTAAGGCTCCCAAACTTAGAGGCTCTAAGGAAGGCTGCTGAAAGTTGGGGAAAAGGGAGAATTGCACTGGCAATAAAGAGCTTAGAAGGTAGCTTTTAATCTATTACTAATTTATGCAGCTGATACCTTAAGCATCTTAATATTCCAAATGAGGAAATGAAAACATCTTTCTAAATTTGTCTCATTAAGATTGATAAAAATTCACTTCTAGGCACAGGAGTCTTCTCAGCCAGATACTTACTGCCAGCTACCCCATAATGTTCTCCACATTGAAGCAAAGCTTTAAGTGTACTTAAAGAGGGCAGCTGAAGTGGTGTAGATTGCCTGAAGTAAAACCATTAAATAAGGGTGAAAAAATGGATCTGCTGCTGAGACGCTGGAACAAAACATTTATGATAGCGAGAAAGTAAGGGTAAATGATTCATGATGGCCTAATTACCTTAGAAACAACACTTATACAGGTAGTTGACGAAAGGAACCCAACGGCAGTGGAGGAAAGGACAGCCCTTTGGTTGGTCTGCTATTTGTTTTCCTGCGTATGGGAAACTGTTCCTCGTGAAAACTGGCTTTTGCCATTTTGCCAAAACTCGTCATAAAAATAAATGCCACAGAGAAGCTGTTGTGTGTTATCAATGACAGCATTGGAGAGCCACTGCTAATACTGACCCTTCAGGAGGCATATAAAACAGAGAAGTAAGTATAGTTCCAGTGGGAAATGTCCACGGACAACATTTTGGCACCTATGCAAAGCATTTATGGCTATTGCTTCCCACAGGAAATAACAAAATTCATTTAAACAGTATACAAGCTGTCATTGAATTATATTGCAAAGATGATCTCTAATCCTTAAAACAGTGACTGATTTTATTCTATAGCAATAGTTCATAAGTTGTAAGACAGTAAAAATACCCGATGTTTTTCACAATATGCAGATGATCAGCTTCCCAAGTAGGAGACTCCAAATGAAATACTATTAACAATTTATGATTATTTCCATGCAGAACCTGAATGACTAATTCCTATCATATTTTTTAACAGTTGCAGAAGGGAGTGTTTCTGCACCTGTTTCTCTTCCCGTAAATTTAATCATCAGTAAAATTGTACTCAGCCAGCTATTAAATTCCAGATCAGTTAGTATATTTCATGCATTTAAAGACTGACAAAATATGCAGTCGTGTAGCCACAATAAAGTGCCACAGAGATACCAAGAGAAGTGAGCACCAATCTTGCAAAGCTTCACAGTTTTGGATTTTGTTGCAATAACCCACTAGATCAAAGCCAGTATTGGGTATTCATATACAAACTAGAGTGCCCCATTAGCGCAATAAAGCAAAAGGTTCAGAAAATGAGGTCTGTTTCCATAGATTCCTCTGAGATCTTAAACCTGTTGTTAATTATTAGAACTGTATGTAAAACTGATTAGCTTATGTAATCATACAGAGAGTAAGGCATCTTAGCATTTTGAGAACGAAAAGTTCATTTCTTCATTAGTCAAAAATCCTTACATTTTGTTGATATACCCGTATTGAACTGACTACCTTGTGTCTGAATGAGACATAATTTGTGTTTTGGCAATACAAGTGTTTAAAAGCATCAACAAACAAAATCAAACATTGCAAGTAGCTCCAATGCTACCAAAACTGCTCTGTCAACCAGCCTAATACAGCGATAATTATTCATTCATGTGTTTATAGACAGAGCAGGGCAGTTTAAAGCATTTATGTACTGTTTTTCTCACATATTTTCTGGAAACGGTGGATTTAAAGTATATACACACATATACATATGTGTATGCATATTCATACACATTTACTTCACAAAAGGCCACCCACATGGTTTGATAAATATAGATGCACAAATAGGTAGGTATGGTATATTTTCCACTGACAGATTGCTTAATGCTTTGCAAAAGTCTAACTATATCAATTGGAATATTGTATGCCATATTTTTTGTTAAAATGCATTAGATATTTCTCAAAATATACCTAAGGAAAAAAATGTGGGTTTACTCATAGCAAAAAGAAAAAAAAAAGCCAATTTATTTTTCATTAAGAAGACTTCAACCTGTCTGCTTTGGAGCTGGGACCTAAAATATTCCAAGCAGCTTTCCAGAGTGTAAAGAATTTGTGCCATAATTAGCAGACTTGACCAGTTGGTGAAAAGGGCTTTAAACTAAAGTTGTGAAGGTAGAAAAACTTCAATCCATCCCAGTCCTACCAGTTTGATGTCAGTGTCATTAACAGATTCCCAGAACCTGAAGACGTCCCTTCCAACCGAAACCATTCTATGACTCTATGATTTTTATAAACTTTCAAAATTGTGCAATTCAAAAGCATTAGTTTGGCAAGTAATCTCATATAGATTCAATTTCAGTCAAGTGTTCCTGATTCTAGAGTTCCAGGACTGAGTATGACTTCCTCCCTAACTCTTTCAGGCAGGTGAAGCTTGTTGTAGTGTCTGGCTTCCCAAGAGGGGACATGGAAGTGGTCTCTTGTCTTCAGCATTGCAGCAGGTGATGCACCAAGAGCAGCCAGTTGACGTACAAGAAATAGATTAGTTGGGGACTGAACTGACAGGCAAAGCTGGAAATGAAGAGAAGCCATGGCAGGAGCTTGTTAGAAGAGTGGGGCAAAAGGGACAAGAAATGGGATGAGGAAAAAAGTTGGGTTTTGTGCCTGATCAGAAAGACACTGAAAGGTATGGAAGCCAACAGGCCTTTTCCAGTGAAACACTCTCTCCTAAAATGTGTTAAACTGAGCTGGCAGAGCAACAGCTCTGTATTCCTATACTGACGTAAAATGGTATTAACTTCACTAGTTACAGATGTCCTCATCTTCATCCCCTTGCTGCTTCATGGACATTCCCAGACTCCTTATATTCTCATATACTCTGTTAGCAACTGTGTCTGCACTACAGAGCTACTGGTCCAGTCCTGGCAGAATACCCCAAGTGGAGGGATGCATGGTTTCATAGGACGCTGTTTTTCAATTAGGGAATTATATTTGAAATATTCATTAAGGTATATTGTTCCAGTCCCTGCAGCAGTTCTACATTATTTAATACTGTGGTCATGGATAGTTCTGGTAACTCCAGGAATAGAAATGCCACCCCCTCACAAAAAATGGATTGTTTGACATTTTTATTACCTCCAGCCTTTGTTCTGGGGAGATGACAGCCAGATACCTACATTGGTATGACTGGTAGGAAAGTAGGTAGCAAGTGCAGCTGACAGCATCTTGCAAGTCTGTGATGCTAAATCAGCATCTCTTCCACGTGCCTTCTCAATGAGGACGGGATGTAGAGGTAGAGTCGTGACAGTATGTTCCAAGGTGTCCCTGTGGTTCCTCCAGCTTGCTCTGTCAATGTTTCATCTCAGGTTATTAGTATTTATAAAAGCATGTCCTTAAAATAGCTTTATGGTGTTAATAGAAGCAAAAATAGAAGTTCTTATGCTTAACTGATTTATACTGGGGTAAAATAGGGCTAAATTGGGCAAGTACAGAAACCATAATAGCACAACCCATTTTAAGGGTGACTTTCCAATCTCCTTCAGGTCTTAAAAAGCACAGAGTTTAAGCTAAATTCAGACCAGGACATATTCCTTCCTGCTTTACAGAAAATCCTTCTCCCTTTAACAGATGTAAACTTTGGGGTGACTTTTGCTTAATGACTACTAAAATCTATTCACTGTATCTTCCACTCACAAGTGGAGCAACCACAAAATTCTTCAACTTCTGAAAAATACTTTATTTCAGAAAAATCATTCAGATTTGCAACTGACATTTTTTAAATAACCATGTGTATTCTACTGTTTTGGCTTGACCCTCTCTGGACACCAGGTTCCCTCCAAAGCCGTCCTGTCACTTCACTTCTCAGCTGGACAGGAAGGGAAAAGAAAATATAATGAAAGGGTCATGGGTGGAGATAAGGACAGGGAGAGATCACTCACCAATTACCATCATGAGCCAAACAGACTACACTTGGGGAAATTAAATTATCACCAATCAAATCAGAGTCAGATAATGCAAAAATAAAACCTAAATCTTCTCACTACCCCTCCCTTCTTCCCAGGCTTAACTTCACTCTCACTTTTCTCTACCTGCTCCCCTCAAGCAGCACAGAAGGACAGGAATGGGGTCTGTGATCAGTTCATCATACACTGTCTCTTCCTCCTCAGGGCGAGGACTTCTCGCACTCTTCCCCTGCTCCAGCATAGAGTTCCTCCCATGGGAGACAGTTCTCCATGAGTTTCTCTGATGTGAGTCCTCCCCATGGGCTGCAGTTCCTCATGAACTGTTCCAATCTGGGTCCCTCCCATGGTGTGCAATCCTCCAGGAACAGGCTGCTTCAGCATAGGTCAACTGTGGGACCACAAGTCCTGACAGCAAACCTGCTCCGGCATGGGCTCCTCTCTCCATAGGTCCACAATTCCTGACAAGAACCTGCTCCATGCAAACTTCTCATGGTGTCACAGCCTCTTTTGGGCATCCTCCTGCTCCAGCACGGGGTCCTCCACAGGCTGTAGAGGCAGAGCTGCCTCACCATGCCCTGCACCACAAGCTGTAGGAGATTTTCTGCCGTCGCTCCTGGACCACCTCCTCCCCCTCCTTCTGCACTGACCTGGGTGTCTGTAGGGTGGTTTCTCTCACAGATTCTCACTCCTCTCTTCAGCTGCAGTTCCAGAGAAAATATATATATAAAAAAATTATTCGGCTATAAAATATGGAGAGGGGAGCATAAATGGCATTGCGTTTACTTTTCTTACCAAAGTATTTCTTAAATAGGCATAGCAGTCTGTATGAGTCTACTCCAGGCCCAGTGAACCAACGACCATCTCTCACCAAAACTAATGAAATGTTAGCTGTTCTTCTCTAGACAGTGGAATAATGTGTTGATAATGTTTCACTGAGAAATCCATCTCCTTTTTCTTCTTTTTTCAAATTGACTATAGGTCTGTGAGTATCTTCTATGACTATTTTCAGAAGAGCCACAGACAATATTTGAAGTAACATGCTGCATGTTCTAGGACAAGACAAGGAACACAGACTATTACAACAGTATGTCCAGATTTGAACCTCACTTGGCACTGGAGTCAGTCTCAATCACATCAGTGAAGTATAAGGGAAGCTCTAGAGAAAGAGGAAAATGTGTTACTTTACTATATGCTATGGCATAATAAAAAGTAGTTTTAAAATTTCATAATCTGAAATACTTTATCATCAGGTTTTTTGGGACTGATATTTTTCCTGTAGTAAACTACTAGTTCTCTGGAGTACACAATATTCTTTTTTAAAACACTAGTTTCTTGTTTTCAGTGCTTACAAATTTCTTATGTTTGCTTTCCTTTCCAAAAAGGAAAAAAAACCAGTAACAGAACTGGGAGCTTTTCCCATTTTGTTTCCTTTATTGAGCAATGTTTGTCTGTTTTGCTGCTTTCTGATTTGTCAATGCTAAAACAACATCCCATATAAACTGCAGAGACTGACAAATTAATTTTTATGTTTTAGTATCAGGCAAATAAATCTTACCATTACTAATTATTTTTCAGCGTTGCTTATGAGAATGGGATTAGACTGACTACAACTGACACTGATTATTTGAGACAGGATATTATTCAATCCCTTTGGGGAGCTTTTGAAAGACCCACAACATCTAGATCTTTTCTCTGTATTAGCTCATTTATGGAGCAATTACATGGGACTTGCTACCAAAACTATGTCAGGAAGAACACTGAACAAACAGCTAAAGAAGAATTTACACTCCTCCCATCTCTGTCAGAACATCTCACAATCCCATAGCCTTAAAATATTTTGTCAAGATTATCTATAGCAAAGCTTTTTGCTATATAGCAGTTAAAGGTATGAGATACGTTAGATTAAGAGCACATGGGAGAGAACTGGTAATGGATCTGAAGGCAGTAGAGATTTCTCCCTGCTCAAATGGCTTCCTTGCACCAAGAGCCCAAATTTAATTAATTTTGCAGGCTTGAAAAGCCTAATGTCTTCATTTAAGACATCTCAGAATCTGCAAGTTTTGTTTTTTCATCAGAAGACTCCTAGGAAGGGCTTCTCAGTGAAGTGCTGAGAAATATTCAAAATGCGCTGGTTTCAAAAATTGCCACTCATTCTGGGGCTGAATTCTCTGTTGTTTTTTGTTGTTTTGCCTTTTTTTTTTGACAAAATTAAGATTTCACAAATAACTTCCAGGAGCAGTTTACAATGCTGTACCTAAAAGTATGCAGATACAAAATGAACAGCCAGGTAAATACCATTTTCAAAACTGTTTTCCTACAATGGACTGATTTCCTGACACCCATAGCTGAGAATGAAAATACATAGTGAAGCACTGCAAAACTGTGTGTATTAAATATGTACATATCTATTGATTATGAGATCTTCAGCCTGAGAACATCAGAAAAGCTGTGAGACATGCATAATCCAAAGTAATAATGACAGTTCACTGAAGAACAGACAACACTGAGGTGGTAGATTGCAGATTTATTCTCACCTCCACTTTGATTTTAAAGCTGATATTGATGTAAATTCATGTGATGGCAACATCTAAAACTTGGGCCCACACATTTTTTGTCTTCCCTGGTGTCTTCACATACTTAATCCAAGTCCAGTACAAAAGAAGTTAAAAGCTACTTAAGTCATCCTTCCTTAAGAACAACTCTTCAGGAAGTTCTTAGCCCTGCCTCAGCAGGGTTATCCTTTCCAATAACCACTGTTCTGCTGCTCTCTGTAGCACAGTTCTTGCTCCTGAAATGTGTCCTGTATGTAAAGATGAGTTCACAGTCCAGAAGGTCCCTGTTTTGCAGTACCCACTGGGAACTGATGGTGAATACTGGAAGGTAGGATTTTCTGCATGTATAGTGATCACTGACCACAGGGAAAGTTTATACAGAAAATTCTGGTTCATAAATATGGATATGCTTGAGTGAGGAAAAACTGATTTTATTGAGTTTGTCCTTCCAGGCACATTATACTGCATTTCTGATATTGTAAAGGAGCACAGCAATACTTTATGAGGTATTCTGCATGTCCAAATATTGTAGTCCTTACTCAGATTTTACTCAGGAAAAACCATATTTGACTTCCGTGAGAATTTGCCTCACTAAGGACTGAACAGACTGTTTTGAATCTCACCAGCATTGCTTGACACTAATGTTGGGCAACAGTTCTCATTGCTAATTTGCCTGCCTCATTGGCCTTCTCCTGGGCTCAGGATCTGCTTTTGCTGTGTGTTATTCATAGCTTCTATTGCTAGTTCAGATTGCTTCTCTTTGTGCTTTTCATTCCCAGCAAACATTTTGCAGCTATTGTTCCGCTGCTGGTAGATGAGTATGGAAGCCGGTATGCAGAACTTGAACCTCAGCCCAGATTCAATTAACACTGTTAAACATGTTCTCACTATGGTGCTCAGAAGGAATTTTGATGACCCTCTTCCAAGGAAGCATAAATTTATTTAAGTTGATGTTTTTACAATGCAAAAATATAAGGGCTTGATTCACAAATCTTAAGACCAAATTCTTCTCTAGTTAAATCAATGGAGTAGCACCCATTTACATTCATCATAAGGTCAACTGTAAATCTTATTCTGACCTACATTAGCCATACAAGTCACAAAATGTGTGTGCTATAGCATCACTTTGTTTTGTAGTTTTAATACTGCTTTAAAGTAAGATATCCTGAATAATAATTAGTACCAAATTACGCCATAGCCTATTAATATGCAGCAAATCTAGCTAGGTTATCACTCGTATGTCTTATGAGCCATACCTAGCCATGGTTTATCCTCTATTCATGCTACAGGGTACGAAATTCCTGGGTGCCAACCTGCCTATGGCAACCTAGAATTCTCCAGGGCAGGCTCGCAAAATCTTCACCTACTCTCTGGGACAGGTAACTAATAAGTGATATTTTGTGCAGTTATGCTTTCTTTCTAACTTTCTGATGTCTGTAAAAATGTTTCATTTCTTCATGTCAGTCTGTAGTCTCTCATTGTTCAGTTCCACTACATTTTCTAAACTAGGGGAGTAACAGCAGATCTGTTTACTATAGTACACTAGATACTTGCCTCATTCAAGCCTGTAATAATTGTAATAACGTGCATAAAACCTGAAAGTTGTTTAAGAAGCTGCAAAATCCACAGCTGCCTACTGCCAGTTATCTTTTTTTCTGATGGAGTAGTTCTGACAATACTGATGTATTCCATTTCACTGTTGATACCACAGTTATCTGGGCAGCTCACCGACCTTTCTTAATTGCTGGTATGTATACATTCTCTCTCCTTTATCAGGTTTTCATTAATCTTAGGTCTCCTGAAATAAGGATTTTTTTCAATGCTATAGGTACAGAATGCTGAAAGGTTGGGGGAGTTATTACTGATTCTAGTTTACATTTCTATGCAGCATGTACTATAAGTTTAAGTAATGACTCATTTTTCCATATTTTACTTAGATTCTCTTCTACTTTTCTCCTGAATATACTTTCTATTCTTTTTTGCTTGACTTTATTTCAAGTGGCAGGTATGTAGAAGAAATGTCATTCACTAATCCTAAGTCTTTCAATGACATATGAAATATTGTAATATATTTCAATGTAAGAAAGTAATTAGGTAAAAAAATAACAGCAGTCTAAGCTTTATATTGGTTCTTTCAGTCTTGATTTTCTCTGAATAAGGTGTGTGAATTTTCATCTTAAGAATGCTATTGTAGGAAAAATATAAATGAGATTCTTTTGGTATTTTTTCACATGGTCTACAATCTGTGGAGTGAAAATAAAGTAATATTGGAAAAGAGGTTTGAATTCCTGCTTTTCAGTCCCCTGGGGTTCTGCACATGCTCCCTATTCTTACCTGGTTTTAGATGAGCTTGATGCAAAAATAGCTTTGCTCTGATGCTTGTCCTAAAATTGATGACCAATAAAGCAAAATATAATCCTGACATGTAAAACTCTTTTACAAAATGACCCTGATTTCAACTTGATTGACTATTTGGAAGTCTTCTAAAATCAGAAGTTCACACAGCCACAGTGTAATCATTGAGTTTGATCTTACATGTCATTTTTAAACAAATGCCCACCAGGAAGTTCAGAGTCTTAGGATGATATTTAGTCATCTTTTCGTAGGGCTTGCTAAAAAAATACCCTCTTTTCCTACCATCACTGTCCACTTGTAATTCTTACTTCCAAAATGAAAAAAAAAAAAAAACCAAACTTGTTCTTTTGAAGGACAATACAACAGTTTTATCTCCAAGTATACTAAAGCTTCAAATGCACAAATCCAGGATCTTGGCTCATGCTATTTAGCCATTTCATTAAAAAAAATAAAGATAAACAGCCATTGAAAGAATTTTCATTTCCCTCCCTGTTTTTTAAAAAGGTCACAAGGATCTAAATTTTTAGAGAATTTTTAGTATTTCCTGAAAACTTGTTTCTTTCCTGTTGACTAACTCAAATGTTAATGACGCTGTTACAACATATCCAGACTTTAAAAATTTATCTGGAAACTTGCTTTCCAATTATATTGAAGAATACCACCTTGCTGAAGGAACTAACAAAACCTCTAAACCTTTGTTTACAAAATGAAAGACAGCGAGTATGACAACTGTCAGTATTTACAAAATGAAGATAAGTTCTATTTTATCCTGCCTGGTGCACCTTAACCTTTAAAAAAACTAATGAGAAAGCAGTAACAGTATCAGCAAGAGAGTTAAAACAAAAACCCAGGTTTTGATTAACCCAGAATGCTCAAATAGTTCAGTCACAAAGAAAAAAAATATAAATTTCCTATGTTTAAGTAATCCACATCTCAAGGCACAAGAGGAATTTTTGGGAAAGTATGGAGTAATGAAGCTGCTTCCTCAGTCTGTATGGTTCTTTGGGGTGCTACGTCCACAGGGTAGGTGGAACCAGGGGGCTCCTGAGTCATCGCTGAAGAAGCATTTTGTGTGTTGCTTCTCACACGAATAGTGCAATCAGCTTTTCCAAGCAATACCTACTGCCTGATCTGGTCCCTCCACGTTTGCAGAGCTCCTTCACTTATTGCCTCACTCCAAAAACTACAGAAGAGCTAGTGTCAAGGTGCTGGACTGCTAACAAGAGTTCAGAGGAACGCAGTCCTGTTCCCTATCCACCTCCACACACCCACAAAAAAGGTAACAAAACAGTCTTCGATAAAACAGGCAGTGCAGCCAGGGGAGCAGGATAAAATACCCAACTAATAAATTACGACATTCAGTTGGGAGGAAGGTTGTATGAAATGACAGCACAACATGCTGAGCTGTGGGGAACTTACTAAAGGTGAACTCATTTATACTCTTGCAGAGTAGAAGACTTCTCAGTTAACAAGTCCCGAAATAGTGTGCTGCAGTGTATAAAACAAGGTAGGGCTTGAAATAATTAGCCAGAGATGACAGATGGCAACTCCCTTCTCTTCTTTTACTTCTCTTCTTTTGCTGTAACATCAAGTTGATCAAAGACCTGAGGATCATTTATTATTGTAGAAAAACTAAAAATATCTTGAAATAGGCAAATAAGTTCATTCAGGTACAACTGGTAGCTCTCATTGTTCCTTTTCAGTACCTTATACATGAGCTTATGTGTAGTAATAGCTTCCCTCAGAACCTGAATTACATGGGTACAAATGAGAATCTGGGTGCATCCAGGCTTAGGAGTATTAGTTAGTCAATTTACTAAATCAGATTATTAATTTATCTGATTCGTTTGCTTGTGCTAACAAACCAGTGATCTATTCTACTGCCAGAAAGCCTTCCAAAAAGTCCCCAGAGCTCACCTCTCTGGCATGTCACTTGAGTAATGTAATACAGCTGTGTGTGAAGGGAAGCAAAGGGTAAAGAACAGAGACTGCAGTAAAACCGACTGCACCAATAGCTACTGAAGGTGTCCAAAGGGTCAGTGCTGCATGTCACTCTAGGCAAGAACCGTATTATTTCCTGTGCTCTTTAGGAATAATATCTGGCAAGCATGGGCATTTTTCTAAAGGCACGCACTTATGGACTTACATTAGAAATAGAACAGGAGCTTCTGTCTTGTAGGACTTCTGTCACAAAAGAGGAACAGAAAGCAACTGTGACCAGATAATTAAAAGGAAAATTCAGTAATAACATAATATACGCTGCATATAGAGGAAAAAAATCTAGCAACTACAGTTCCTCCCCCAGTCCCAGTAGTAACTGTTTGACTGGTCCTAGAGCTAAAAGAGTATATTTAATTTCTTCAACTGCTTAGTTTAGCCTTTCTGGTGGAAGTGCTGTACAAACCCACCAAAATGAGTCCCTGGAGCCAGACAAAGATGAATTTCAAATCAGAGGGAAGAGAAAAGGATTGGGAAAGGAAGGAAATAGTTAAGTTGAGAGCAAAGATTATAACCTCTGTCCATCAACCTGTGTCTGGATGTTTTTTATACCAAATGAAATAGGAACAAAACTCTTTTCCTTCTGCTAAAGCACATTTCTCTAGTATTCCCCTACCGCACTTCCAACCTCAGTCCTTTAATAGAAAGAGTAAGATCAATTTCAGCTTGCTTCTGGGCAGTGGGCTTCACCCATTCTCATTACAGTCCTATTACAAATAAACAGCACAATTCGGGAGAAACGACATTTCTGTTCCTGCACAGCTTGATCCAGATGAATCAGGGAGGTAAACAGACAAAAACAAAAGTGAGAAAGCTTTAATAACACAATTAAAATATAACTTTATAAGCTTGTGAGCTGATGTGGTAGGCTGCTTTCAGTAATTTCCAGAGGGAGTGCTTATCCGTGACTACAAACCAAAGCAATCTAGAAGTTGGCCAGTCAAAGCTGTAAGAAGAGATACCGCAACCAAAGGCAGCTTGTTCAATCACCTGGAGAGCTCTCTTTGGCTTCCAAATCATAAATTGAAGTCTACCTCTAATTTTGCTCCCTCAATTTCTCAATACCTCTCTCCATTTTTTTCTTCTCTCTTATCACTTCTTGGTAGTCTGGATTCCCTAGTGAGATGCATTGCAGAGTGGTAGGACTCTGCCAGACATTAAAAAGCAGTCAACAACTGTTCAACAACTTCAAATCACTTTTTGTCTGGGTCAGCCCCCCCAACAGCCTGTGTTACAGCAAAATATATTCGTTGCAGTCAGTCTTCTCTGCTGCTTTTCTTATCCTTTTGTACCAGGCAACTTTACATTGTAACTCACCTTTTCTGCTAGCCAAATATTTTATGCAAACGCATCGGCCTCTGGAAAGCCAGACAACAGCAGCTCTTACAGAGGTGAACCTTCTTCAACAGTCCAGTGAAGGGCAGAGTCTGGGCAGCAAGTGCTGTGAAGATCCCTTAATCCCTAGGAAGGGGCAGGGTCATTATGTCTCTGCTCTCTTGGACAATGCAGTCTGAAGTTTGCCATGCCAGAAGTTACCTCCCTTCTCTCCCAGCATCACCAGCTGACTTTAGATGTGCTCCAGAGCACTAGGGAACACTTGGACAATGCAGTCAATTTGGAGTAGGGCATGAACGTGAACAGAATCCTTCATTATCATCAGAAAATAAACATGCACTTCCTACCTCTAGAGAATGAGTCAGAAAACTCACTCTTGAAATAACATGCTCGTTTTCTTCTCTTGCAACCATATTTTCCACCTGTCCATCCCTTCATTTTCTAGCAACACAGAGAAACAAATTAAACAGGAACAGTTCTTATTCAAACTTCTGTAGGATGACTTACTGAACCTAAACACTTACATTTAAGCCACTGATACCAATACTCCACCTGCCAGAGCTGAAAACAATCAGTTCCCACAGACCTTAGGGAGAGCCTAACAGAGGCACTACGAGGTAGCTTGGAAGAAGGCAGAGACTGTAGTAACAACTTCTGTTGCTTCCACTGTTTCCTTCTGCTTTAGTCACCTTTGAATTTGGGCACAAGACTCCTGCTGTTTTGCTGTGCACTGCACTAATTTCTCACATACTCAGGTATTTAACCTCAGAAGTGTCTCAAGCAAAAATGGTCATCTCATTAATAGGAAACAGAAATATATTTTGAAGATTCCAAATCTAGTTAGCAGAAGTATTAAATCAGTCAACAGAGAGCTGACTCAGCTCCTCAGTTTCTGTGCAGCCTGATTTGTAAATCCACGTTCTTCCTTCTCCTTGAGCTACCCTGTGCCCTTGCTTACTTAGTGCTCTGCACAGTAATGTCATCCCTGGTTGCAGGTCTGGACTCTCACAGTGCATTGTCATTTGCCCTTTGCATTTTTCAGTACTCTGAGGGAATCACAGCTGCCTGCTGAAGGACTTTTTAAAATAATCAAAGCACCTTTAGTGTCTATTTCTGAAACCTGTAATTTTATTCATGGTGTTCCTATTCAATCCATTCAGAGCCTTAGGTTATGGATAGTGCCTTTAAATAAGGGAAAACTTGTATGTCTTTTTTATGAGCATATTTTTAAAATCTCCTCATGTTCCACTGGCAATAATGGCATTCACTTAAGACAACTCAGTGCTGACAGATAGTCCTCTAAGGGTTTTTTGCATGGCAACATGTAACTGAATTTTCATATCTTAATTACTTCATATTACACTTAATACTGAATGCTCTTGTTGGATAGATGTGTCTGCAAACTTCTGATATTTGTTACAGAAGTCACTCCTTCTGCAATGAAAGGCTCACAGGTCAATATAACCAAAAAGTAATTCAGTTTTATTTTTAAGAGAGACATCTCTTCTCTACGTCTTATTCATAAGCCCAGCACAGTTTAGACCATTAGACATTTACCATAT
This sequence comes from Sclerurus mexicanus, assembly GCA_013396755.1. NCBI lineage: Eukaryota > Metazoa > Chordata > Aves > Passeriformes > Furnariidae > Sclerurus > Sclerurus mexicanus. The sequence continues at coordinate 2,190,572 of VWZF01002590.1, forward strand.
AATATCTCTTGCTGGGTCTGAATTTTTAACTGTGTGAATTATAAAAGATTGAGGTACTCATGTCCAAAGTGAAGAAAATCTACCTTCCAAAATCCAGTGATATACCTGTTTTAAAGTAGCTGTATCAACTCTGCAGGGACAACAACTAGACTTTCATGCTAAGGATCTATACCACAGCACTTTGAACTTCAACTGCTAAACACCTCTTTCTTCTCCCCACCTCCCTTCCAAATGTCTAATGTTTCTGATAAAGCATCCCTCTACTCTGGTTTAAATTCTGCCAAAATGCCTGGAACCCAAGAAAAGGACTCTGTTACTTGTTTTATGTGTTCATCAGTCATCTGGAAACTATCTGAGCTCCAGATTTGGATCACCCACAGATTCGTTCTGCAGCATATGTACAGGCCTTCCCTCTCAAAATCCAAACCCAGCTTCAGGTTGTTTATTTTGAAAATGAGTACTTGAAAAGAAAATTCAAATGGTTCAATACTGGCAAAAAAACTCCTCCAAAATCTATCTATATATGTGTGTATATATATCTACAGGAAGGAGAGATCTGCATGCAATTTGACAGGCAAACTGTTCATATTTCAAAGTTTCAAAAGTTTAACAAACTTCTTTGAAAGTAATGGACAAATTTGCTGTATGTTTTGTAATGAAAAATAACCAAACAGACCTTGGTAAAAATTCGAAAAAATTAGATGAGCTGAAAAAAGTCTGTGTGAGCCAGAAATTATAGGAAAAAGCCTATTGTAGAACTTGACAAAGCATTTCTTTAATTACAAGGGAAGCTGCTGAATAAAGAACACAAAACCATTGGGACTTGTGGACTGGACTCTGGGTCTGAGCTGCAGGATGTAATCTATTTCCTCTATAAACTGATTTCCAAGTCTGTAATTGGACTTTCCAACTCCGGACCTCAACTTTGTAATTTAATCCCATCCCCCTCCTAATCAGATGGAGCAAGTGCAAGGTTAGACACAAAAATTGCAGACAAGGAAGATAATTTTGGCATTACCCTTTTGAAACAGTGACCCTGAGCATGTAACACATAATCAAACTTGATTAACAGAAAAATCCAATTACTGTTTCATTAAAAATCTTTCATTAATATAGAAAACACTTGTAAAATGTTAGGGCTTCATTTCCCAACAACTACAACTTGAAAAAAAACATTGTTGAGGGGTCAGATCTGATGACACAACTGTCGTCTCAAACCTATTCCCCCTAAACCAAGGTTTGAGTGCCTTTCTTGCAGTATGTCCATTTTGGGCAGCATGCGGATCTGGCATAACCCATTCCAGGGGCATGTCCAGCAAAGCTGTGTGGGAATAAAAGGCCCTGGGTAATTCAGACCACCAGACATGGATCAGCAGAAACTGCTGAAGCCAAAATTCCTTGATAGTCCCAAAATCAAGTTGACAATGCAGTCCGGCTCTATCGATTAGCAATGCAATGGTACTGAGGATCTGTTGGCATCTCTGTTAGCTGTGAACATCCCCAGAGATCTCTGTTCCCAACCGGCTGCTCCCTGGGGTGTGAGCTACATGTCAGAAAGGTGTCACCCCCAGAACCTTGCCCCTTGCCTGGCTGACGGCTCTCATCGCTGTGATCAGCTGCATTCAAATACCAGAAACAAAACCAGGGATGTGGCTGGCTGTGCTCCTTGAGCCAAACAGCCCATCTCTTTGCAGAGATCCATGGCAGACTGACACTGTAGGGAAAGTGATTCCATAAAAACAAGTGCACAAAGCTGCCCCGGCCCCTCTGGCTGCCTGCCACGTCTGTCATCAGTGGTCCATGGCATTACTTGGCCCTTCCCAGAGAACCCTCTCCTGATCTTTGCACTCCTTCACATAAAGAACCTGTACAGGGCTGACTGGTTTTGGCTTTTCCTTAGATAAAAGGGTAGAAGAAAACATTTTTGAAATTCTGTTCCAGAATACATTTTTCAAATTTTCCTCAATGCTCCTAAATTCTTGATAGTACAAAGCCCTTTTTTAGAATGTGACACATTGCAGACACAAAACAGATCTGGAAAACACTTAAAAGCATTTAGTAGTTCATTTTTGGGGGCTTTCATGCAATCTAAAGAAACAAAAAAGGCATTACTATTACCTCAGTCACACACAGAGAACTGAGTCAGGAAGAGGGGGAGTTATCCGATGAGATGCAATTGTCTACGTCTGAGACACTTGACTAGAGTCCTTTTGTAATTAACAGAAATGGGTACTTTAGATACGTCAACTTATCTAAAAGTTAGCTTTTAACATAGGTCAGATTAATTTCATCTGATAGTGCCTGCACTTGACTAAGAACAGGAGCCAGAGGTGACCAGCAGCAGGCAAGATCAGTCTTGCCTTAACTGTCTTGACTGATATAACACCAGGCACATTTGGCAAAGCCAGATTCAAGACTCAGAGACCCAAACCCCAGTCCAGATTAGTTCCTATTTACATGTTCTTTCTTCCAAGACAGGCTGTTTACCCACAAAATACAATTAGTTTTACTTAGGATTTCACAGCTGCCTTAAAACGTCTCTTTCACTACCCAGAAATGAGAACATTTGATATGGGGGTTTTTCATTATATTTGACAGGGGCATCTATCTTACCCTTGTTTTGCATTCCTTTCACTGCTAATATCCCTCCTAACACCTTAATCATATTTTTTTCACTCACTTCAAGAGCTGTGTGAAAAAATGTAATCAGTCCATTCAGAGAGAATTTCACTAGTTTGGAAAAATGGGTTTACTCAGGTTTTAAGCAACACTGCAGAACCATCCACAAAACAGAGCCCTGGAGTAGCAGGCAGATGCAAAAGTGCTGCTGAAGCAGTTTGACCAACGAGGCGGAAATGTGGGGCTTTTGGAATGTTCCACTGATGGGGCAGACCCATAGACATCAACTCCCACGGAATAACAGTTCAGGGAGCACCCTCTTTGTGGGCCATCTGAGCATAACAGGCTCTGGAAATCCTGCAGCCTCCAGGCAACTGATCAGCCCCAACTTCGCATGCCAGCACTCCCTTGCCATCAGACCATCTGCCAGGCAGATGAGCTGGCAGAAGATCAGACAGGTACAATGAAAACCTGCTTGTTTCCCATCACACCTTCCTCAGAATAGGCTGTCACCACGTAGCATCTCAGCTTTTCCTGAAATCCAGCAGAAATATATTCACCTGGAGATTCTCCAGCCAGCACTTCAGATTAATCCTGACCAACAGCTGCAGCCTGACTTATTTGTGGGCACAAATTTCTGTGCAAATGTATGTTTTCGTATCTATTTTATATTCTTTATGAGTATAAACAGAGTTAATTGGTGAAAATAATTTGGAAAGTTTAAAGACATGTTTTTACTAACCTTTAAACTAGCTTCCCTTGAGAGGTTTTCTTTCACCAGTCTAAATATTTAATATTGTATTTGCTGTCCTTGTTTTTAAAGAAATATTTTAACAAAGCAAAGTGTGCAATGACTTGCAAGCCACTGATTGTCACAGGAGCAGGACTTTAGAGAACATTAGAAGAAATAGAGAATCACCTTGCTAAAGGTGGAATACTCTACAGCATTTTTGAGCCTGTCCTGTAATTCCATACTCCTTCCAGCTGTCAGAATTTCATGAAGTCCACAAAACGTAGGATTTTGTTTTCTAAGATATGGCACTATAAGATTTCCAGAGAGTACTTACTATTTTCTTAGTTTTACATCTACATATATATATTAAAGAACCATGAGGACTAACTACCCATAGAAGATAAATTAAGAATTAAAACACAGTTATTTACCAGCACTAAAAAACTGCTCAATGAACTTTTCTAATTAACTGATGTGTGACAAGCAGAAACAAAACACAGGTAATTTATGGAGTTCATTGGTTGACTTTGTGACTCCATATTTTGTCTTTTTTCCCCCCCTTCTTTTCAATTCTCATTAAGTTGCCACCACCAAATTTACAGGGGTAGAGAGCAAAATTAAGCCCTCCTCAAGAAAACTTCATACTTCTAGAACAAAAAAACCACAACACAGTGTAAGCAATGAGAATCCAAGCATTCCATTATGTGATAGTACGGGAAGCTCACAGTAAGAGGAAGGGTTCTAGAGGGAGAACGTCTGTTTCATGAGAAATGCAAAAATAAACCCACCAAAGAAAAACCCAATCAAAAATCTCATTAAATACCTTCAATTTGTACAAAACAAAAAATGATACTCTGATCCTCCTATTAGAGATACAGAATTTGATACATTGCAAGCTCTTCTTTCTAATGTTTCTCTCACTTACTTTGCCTTTCCTTCTTCAGTGCTTGTTCATATAGAACCAAAATCAAGGGTAAACAACAGGGTTTACTTCAAACCAGTAATGTATCTAGATAAGGCTCAAGTCATGCAGAAATCAAAACCATCCTGGGAATCCTGCTCTCCCTGTTACAGCTATTAGTACCCATTCAATGGTTACAGTCTAAAACCTGGAAAAATTTCCCCATTGTGCCATTCATGAGCATAAGTTTCATTGTGCCATTGCTTAAAGCGAGCTATCTTTTCAGAACTTGCTTGACTCAAGAAGGATATTAAAGCAGCTGGTTTAATGTTTTCCCAGTTGGGGTCTTTTCTTTCTCTTTTTTTTCCCCCCCATAAAATTGACTATAAGTTTATTGCAATTAGGTATATTTTTGTCAGAACATGATTTCCTTCTTTCTAAAATTTTTACCTTTAATAACTTGTATTTTAATAATGACTCACTGTTAGGTATATATTGCACCTTAAATAATCCCATCATAAATCAGGTGTTATTGTTCCTATCTAAAAATTATACATTCTCTTAAAAACAATCAGCCATTTCAGTCTTTCAGATGACTCAAAGTACACACTGAGCAAGGGTTCTGCTGGGTTTAGGAGGGTTTAAGGATGCCACTCTATCTTTCCAGCTTGGATGGAAATGAGTAGAGCTTTTTCAGAATTACAGTTTGCTGGATGAGAATAACTTCGATCTTTGAAGCTGCATGAGTTATGCCTTAATCAGTGGGGATTTTTGTTATTTTGAACTAAGTTACAGCTATGCTTTGCTACTCAAAACATTATGTGGAAGAGCCCATGTACGTAAACTGTTTCAGTAAAGCTCATTAGAACAGGCTTGATTTTAATTGAATGAATATTTTCATTCTGAAAGCAAAGAATTCAAGAATACAAACACTTCAAAGTGAACTTCAAGGGATAAAAGACAGAGATTAAAGTTAATTTTATCCTTCTAGCACAAGCTTCAGTCTGCCAAAACCTACCAAACTGTCCAGATCTGAATCCCAAAGCACGTTTTGGCATCTCAGACCAGCACTGCTTATGGATCATGATTTATACAGAACTCACATTTTTAAGCCCAAATTTTCCCACATAAACAGGTCTAGGTACACAGTCTATGCAAAAGCAGCTTCATTTGAGGAGTCAGGGACCTTGTTCCTACCTAATCTTCACACAACTGAGACCCAAACCAAGAAGTACATACAGAAGGAAGCAGAAGACAAAGTTATTGGAGGCCATTAACTTTGCCCTTTTTCCTCTTTTCTTAGGCAGTCTCCAGTTATTACTGACCTAAACATCCCTGGCATTTCCATTATATTTGTATAGCAATAACTCTTCTTCCTCCCTAAGGTCAAACTCCCTGTGTCCAAAACTTCCCAGTGTAGCAGGGTGCTCTAACCTTTCCTGATCTGGCTTAACTTGAATTCACTGCATTTCCCCAGCATAGAGCAGCAGCTTCAGCCTGGGCACTTTTATCCAAAATTGTAGCTAGAGAACCTACTGTCTACTTTTTGTACAAATCCTAGTGATTAGATATTTAGAGCAGCAGAAGACTTGAGATCATATCTCTTTTCACTCTAAACAGTTTTGACACTAACTCCCACTTCCAGAAGAAAATTCAAGTTGCCAGGCTACAGGAAGGAAAACTGACCAAGATGAACAGATGAGTAACAAGAACAACAGGTCAGAAGCAGAGCAAGTGAAAGGTGGTATGATGTGGGAACATCATGAATGAGGACATGTAGAAATAAGCAGCACGGGTTCTCATTTCCCTGGATAATATTGGAGTTTAATTCACCAAGTGAAATATAAAAATTAAATGATTGCATTAACTGGAGCTGCATTATATGTCTGAATTAGAATATGTTATTTTAAGCAAATATAACTACAAGTGGTAATCTAAGTATAACTGTAACCACACAGTACGTGCAATTGAAAGAGAGCACTGTGTTGGCAAAACATTAGGCTGTTTCCTAGCTCTAAGCTGCATGGATCAAGAAAGCAACAATTGTAAAGCTTTTGCTTTAACTCACTGAGCTCCTATTGTAACTTGCAGAGGAGAAGCTAGTCATGCTGTAGACAGCTCAGATAAGTGTTTCTTGAAGATTGACATGTTGTTCCCAAGTCTCTTTTCTAATTAAAGACCCAAAACATTAGTCAACTGACACTGATGGCAGTACTCACTTGACATCAAAGGGAACCAACATTTGCTATTCTTTTATGAAGAATTATTTTTACCATATGATTAAAAAAACAAGCAAGACAATTCACAGTGCATCATGTGATTGCACTTTGTCTTTAGGTGATGGCAGGCTCCAGTTCCATAAAGCCCTAGAGGTCCCACCTGAAGCTGAGAGAACAGCACAATACTGAGGTTGCACTATCTGAACCAAGTTATAAGTCCCCTCTAGAGAGATCCCAGCTCTGACAGGACTCCCATCCTGCTGTTCAACTGGCAAACATGCTAGAAGACTGAGGAGCTTGCAAACTAAATAGACAAGGATAAAATAATCTCCATTGTGCAGATAAGAATTGAGGCATGTTCAGACTGGCTCACCTGAACTAGCACAGCTGAGCTCCAGTAAGGCAAGGGAAAGACCCTCAGGTTTATTGCTGCACATCTAGAAGGACTGTTTGGGTGCAGATGGCACATGGGCCTTCATGATAAAAATTTTGCTTGAATCCCCTGGCTTTATGCTATCTTATGTCATCTCTAAAATAAAAAGAAGAAAGTGAAAGCCTTCCTTTCTCCAAATTCTGTGCCTAGTGTTTTGTTTTGTCAAAGAGTGTAACTAAAACTAGCTTACAATCATGGCATAAAATCTTTAGTGAAAGGCCCGTGAAAAATTAAGGATTACATCTGAGTCTGGGAAATCTTGGCTCCCAAAAAAGTAGGAAAAAAGAGAAATAGCCATAACCTTAAAATTGTGATTAAATTCATTACCATTCACCAGATGAAATGCTGAACAATAATATCTCTAGGCTAGGGATTGGGGTGGAAATGGAATCAAGTAAGACAATTTTCCTCCTCCACAAAACTGTAATTTTGATTTTAGGCAAGGAAATATTTTTGCATAGTTTATTTAGAGTTGCTGCTCTGTAGATACCTGTGACTTCATAGTATGGTAAGATAACACTAAATGAAAGGTCCTGTGTGAAACCAAACTGTAGACCGTGTTACGTCTTTTAATGAAGATTCTTTCACAAAGTATTCCATTATGGATAATGAGATAGTAGCAAAGAATGCACTAGAAAGGACAGATGGGAAGACAGTCAACTGTCTAAACCAGAAAATTTTCAAAGAGCAGTAAACAAATTATTAAGCACAGTTCTCTGGCTTGATGCCAACCTGTACTTTAGGGAACTGGTCAGAGAGTGGATCATGAAAAGCTTTTTGGAAGCAGCTAAATTCTACAGCTGTGGTCTTTGTTTTTCTAGCACTTTGCAAGAACAGAAGGGGGAATTACGAAAGCGTCTATCGTACACTACCCATAAGCTGGAAATGCTTGAAACGGAATTTGATTCTACACGTCAGTATCTTGAAATAGAACTGAGACGTGCTCAGGAGGAACTTGAAAAAGTAACTGAAAAACTGAGAAGGTTAGTAACTAACTTTTTGAAATAAACAGTTACTAGGAATTTACAAGAGACTGCATTAAAGACATGTAAGTAGAAATAAGCATAGCAGCAAACATGCATAATTTGTTATTTATTGATTACATATTGCATTTTCATATCGAACACTTGTATTTCACTTATCTGGATATATATTACATGCCACATGGACTTATTTACCTGTGATATATAAGATGTCTCTGTACTAAAAGCAAACATGGAAATAGAAATACACCTATATAGGTGCATATATGGCATTGTTTATGTGTAAATCTACATGTAGATTAGTGCCACATTACGTTACAAATGCAAAGGTTATGAACACCATATATATGTATTTATACTGCATATATAAGGATAAATCTTTTTTTAATAACTTTGCACATTTTCAGTTGTTACTCTTCATTGCACTGATACAAGAGAATAGAATTGGGTTTTCCATCACTCCAAGTTGAGACTGTGTTCAATTCAAATAATATTAAGACATTTCACATTATGCTACAGCAAATAATTTCCTTTTTAGTCTCGAGTGGAACAAAATGATACTGAAAAGCTATTACTTAAAACTGTTGTAACTATGATACAGTGCTGTTGCAAATCAGGGACCTAGTGAATATTAATGATTAATTATGTTAAGCATGTATTCCTGACATTCCTGGCACTGATTAAAATTGTCTGTAGTCTAGCTTTAAATGTCAGTGATTCTTAATATCCGTTTTTTCATTTGTTTGCAAAACTTCTGATACTAGAATTATCCATTTATGCAGGAATGTATTTGCATATCTTGTGAGACTTTCCTAAACTGATGTCATAATGGAACTCTTTGATTTAGTTCATTGGATGAGCCAAAAGGAAATTCAGAACAAATCATTCCAGGGCTATACCCAAAGAAATATTTTTCATTTCTTGCAGAAGACAAAGGCCAAACCAAAACAAAGCCAGAAAACACCAGTAAATGGAGCCAACCAAAGCATTTTATGCAAAGTTTAAACAGAATAAATCCGTAAAATCTCAATTTAAGAAACATCCTAGTGTGGTCTTATAACTTAAATGCTTCTCTAACTGGGGGTGCATCTTAAAACAAGACTAAAATATGCAGGTGCAGTGGTGATTTTGAGATCTACGTACATCTGTCAAGAGCAGTCGGGGGGGGGGGAAGGGGGGGCTCCATATAGTTTTCTTGTCAACAATGTTTTTCATATCATTTCACTTAGAGCAGAGCCATTGAAAGTAACTTCATTCTTAACCTAATTTTGCTCCAATACATTCCAGGACAGGGAACATTAGTACTCTTGTCTCTTGAAGCATTAACTCAGATAGCTGTCATAAAGCAGCAGAAGGGTTGACCATCCCACTTCTGTTTAAACAAGGGGGCTTCCTAGTTAGTAGGAAGCCTCTTATCAACTTCACTGAGCACTAATGAGATAAGCACCCTTTGAAACTCAAGCCAAGTGCTCACAGCAGTCTAGCACTCATACCCAAACATCACATTAGCAGATCTGACTTTCCAATATTCTAATGCAACATTGTACCATATTATGAAGAAAACTTATATTAAAAATTATGTTTCAGGCAGGTGATTACTCCCCTGAAGACATATCATAATGGAAGCCAAAAATATTTTACGAGGTGAGCTTTAAAAATGTTTCTATTGAGAATAGCAAAGTATACTGCAAGTTGAACAACTAGATTTCTCAACCTGGAGAAAGATAATGTCTTAAAAAAACCTGTCATCCAAAAGCATGTCAGCAACATGTCACAGAGGAAAATCAATGTGAGAAAAACAAAGAACTAGAATTAGTTTCAATAACGTGTCTCTTCCTTTATGCACTGCACAAGGAGAGAAATTCAACCCACACTAGATAAATGTGCCCTGTGTAACAAGGTCCCACTTGCATACTAGAGAACATTTCTGTTATTAAATTTCTGTTACAGTAATGTACAACATTTTTCCAAGAGACTGAATGGCCATCCTTTTCTAATGCTTTCTGAAAGTGTTTGTCTTAATTTATCCAGAATTACCCGTGTTTCTGCTAGACCTGCCCCCTCCTGTCCAAGTGAGGAGATCGCTTTTGTGGCTGAACGGTCAAGTTTTCAACCTCAATACAAACACTTAGAGGTAGCATCTTTCTTTTTTCCCAGTGGGAGCAAAAGCAGGACCTACTGAGTAGGTCTGAAAATATTAGCTGTAAGACATAAGTTCAGTTTTGAAAAGAGATTGAAAAGAAATTGGGCATTTCATATATCTCACAATGGTGCCTTATCTGACATGATCAGCATGGCTTTTATAAGTTAAAATTTAAAAAAAAATAAATTCAAAAAAATCTTGGAACTAAATCTGGATTTCTAAGTTACTTTGTGTTTCCTCTTTGAGTCCCTACTCTGCCTAACAACTTGTCGAGGTCCTCATTCTATCTTCTTTTCAGAAAATAGAGTTCTTTTAAGGCATGAGAACTAAACCCATACAAGCGTATATTTAGCACTCAGATTAGCCCCCACACATAATTGTTTCACCAAAAGCAAGACATTCCACAGTCTGAAGGGGTGTTCTGAACAGAAATGCTGGGAGGAAAACTCTCTTGCTTTCATATGAATGTTGGTGTAACTTGTGATAACAGAGAGATAAAAGGAATTTTTTTTTTTTAACAAAAAGCTACTATTTTAACAGTCACTCTTCAAAGGTAACTGTGCTCTGGGAGAAATTCTCTTCTTTACAGAAAGTCAGCCCAAGCCTGGGTTTTACTTTAAATATGTTTCATGGCCTTAAGAAGTCTTGTGACTAAGTGGAAGCAGAGAAAGAGAGGCTTTTGCAGACTTCCTCTTCAGTGGTGATCTACAGTCTTAGGGAGGAGCATGTTGTCTTCTGACTTAAAGCACAGACACTAAATGTTCAACATGGTCAGAGTAGTTTCCATTGGGCCCTAATTTGGTCAAGAATCTAAACATGCATTTAATGGGTGCACATACATGCACCTGGAGCCACATGGATATCACCTAATAATACAAACAACACAAAAATCCATCAATAAATGATAATAGGTGTTCCAGGGAAAGAGGGGGGTGCGAAAGGCTGTTGAAACTGAAACTAGGACACCACTGAAAGCTTAACCCAAACAGTACTTTTATTACCAAAAGTGGCCAAGAGAACAGGAAGAAACCCAAGAGAGAGAGAGGAAAGGGAAAATCAGCTCCCAGGTATAAACACCCAAATTTACAAGGTGTTTCCTATGGGGTTGTCTTACCGACCCCAGAACACCCAGACTTCCCAGAGCAGTGGCTGCATCCTCAGAGGTTGGTGGCTCCTAACATAGGCAGGCATCCCCACCAAAAGGCAACACCATCCTATCTCATGAAGCAACACTCCCAAGTATGGGCCATCTGCTTTTTATCTAATTTGCCAAATCTACTTGGGCAGGTGTGGCCAGTACCACCCAGGGAGAGATCCTTGGCCCCTCCCACCATTATGTAAGTGGGACCCTCTGTGAATGTGTGGATTTCTTTGCACCTGTGTAGTATATTCCAGGGGGTTTTATTTAATGGGTCTAGAGGCTTATTTCATCATCATCCTCCTCTCTTTCTTATTCAAGTGCCATTGAAGGGCCACCAGCCAATAGTGAGAGCCCAATTAATTTCAGTTTACACAAAAATGCCTCCTTCAAGGACAAAGTCTGTATTTATCAGCCTGTGTTCCCACAACTTGGCAGGAAAAGAACAACTTCTCACAGGTGGCTGGGCCAAATACAGGCCAAAAATATTAGCATCTAATTCAGCTCGGATACAATAGGTTATTGATTCACGTGATTATCTTTAAAGCAGTTTCACAGGGTAGTGAAGCTGATCTACTCTTCACTTGGTTTACAAAGCCAGATTTACAAAATTAAAATATTTCATACCTCACAATGTTCAGGCTATCTGGATGTCTTTTTCTCTGCAAATAGGGTTAAGTTGCCATTTGCTCATCTGATCCTTTTCAAATATTAATAATTTTCCCTGCTCTTCATTTCTCCTTCTCTTTATTTCAGAGTTTTGCCCAAATATTGATCTGCCTCTGCTCCTCTTTTAGCACTTTCTTCCATTTATTTCTGGGTCCATTTCTCTCCTTGCCACCTACATTTGCTGATGCTTCTTTTGGCACAATCAATTTCCAATTTGGGTTTTATGCATATACATGCATGTGTATCTGCTCGTGTTTGTGTGTACGTGTTTGTGCTTATTTTGGCTACCTTTGCATACTGTTCTCAATAGAAACACTTTTTGAAGCTTAGCTTCCTACTTACTGTGGATTTTTTTTTAGATTGGATTTGACTTTACTGGGAGGCAGTCAATTTTTTCAGTGCAAAGTGAATGTGTTAGAGAAGAAATGTTTGTGGGCTACTTTCTTCTAAACACACAACAGATTTGATGGGCAAGGGCAAAAGAAATTACAGACAGGCAGATCATGATAATTTCTTGCAAGAACCCTCTACCGCCACCTATGGCATGGAAGTGTTGTCACTGAAAAACAATTATATTAATGGTAATCAACCTTTCAGTCATCCATACCAAGAGAAAAAGTGAAAACAGAAGCTGAGCAAAACCAGTGATGCATTGTCACCATTATAGGTCTGATATTCAAGCAGCAAGTACTGCTGGTTTTATTCATTATCCCAAAGTTATGGAAAGGGATCCTTCAGCTGTCCACATAGGTCACCACTGGAGAACAGGCTGGGTTAGAGAGATGCCCTAGCTAGAAAAGCCATGAACCAATTTTTTTCCACATCTTTCTTTCAAGAATTTATGCAGATGCTTTTGAACCCATAAAAAAACTTCTAGGAAGTTGCAGGTGCTAACCATTTAAATCAGCTTTTATGCCACCTCACCTGGAGCCATGAGCTGTCTGGGTGCAAAGCAAGTTTTGCTTTACTAGACAAAAAATGTAGACCATAACAGAGAAGATACTGAGACACTTCTGGTCTCAGCCAGCAGGCACTATTTTATTTTTCTAAGTCCTTTCTTCCTGCACTACAGCATGCAGCCTTACCAGCAAAACAAGATGTTTGTGCTGAGTAGCTGCGGGCAAAGCCATTGTAAACCTCCTTGTTTCCACTGTTTTATCAAGATCATCTCTGCCTTCTCCGGTACTATGAAAACCTGGGTACAGAGTACCCTGAGATTTGCCTCAGTTGTGTTGACAGCTAAACAGCTGTGAAAATCCCAGGTACACCTAGAGCTGCCAAATAAATATTTATAGAGAGGCTTAGAGGTAAATGCTGTGAGGAGCATGGACAACACAGAGAACTGTAAACTTCAGCCAGTCCTTTAAGTCACCTGGACATGAACACAGTGGCACTATGAGAACTGGTGAGTGATGACCAAGTCTCACAGATTTTCAGCCCACTTGGGTCACAACCTTAGCAAACAATCTTTACCCCAGATCCTCCTCCCAGGGAGGAAGTCCCTGCTCAGCAGCTCTGTAAAACGTAGGTAACATTGAAAGTTTCCCTGGGCTTACACGGCATGTTGGAAATGGCTGTCCTGAGTCTGGTCTGACCCTCAATATCCTGAGGATTGTCACCCATGGGGATGTCATTATTTATATCCACAAAGCAGGTGTCCTTGGCATAGACATCACCTCTCAGGTCCATTCAGCAGATGTTACTCTATTGCTGGGAGCTCCAGCCAGAGCTCTGCATGCTGCAAGAGGGGCACTGCAAGCCACTGGCCTGCCCTGAATGGTGAATTCTGTTCATTTAACTGGAAAGAAAATCTCCATGGCAACAGAAGCTGGGCGAGACCTGAAGCATCAAGTACCAGGAATGGGTGGGCTGGACCCTTTGAGTCACAGCCATGGCATGGTTCAAATACAGATCTTCATTCCAGTTTCAACAGCCACTCCTAACCAAATGAGAAATCAAAGAGGTTTCTTCAATCCCAGTCCCTTCCTGATCACCACAGAAACTACACTCAGATCCAGGCTTCTCAGTGGAAGAGCCTTTCTGCTGCATATGTGTGTATTACATTTGAGTTTGCTCTTACACTTGCACATTACCTAAAATCACCTCACTGCTGAAAATACATTGACCTATTGATCAGTACAAACATATAGATTTATTCAGACAAACTTTTCACAGCTAAGCTTCTAACATCTTCTTCACATTTGCAATAAACCCTGCTGAGGTGATGGGTACTAACAAGGAGCTACCCTCTTTACCTTCTGTGAAAAGACAGGCATGGCTACTACCAAAATAGCAAGGCTTTTCCCACAGACAGTGCAGCTTATTCATTACAATACCAAGGTTACCATCTAAGCAGCCTGAAGATGTACAGGCTAAAACTTTTCTTTGGTGTATCGCTCTGGAATAAGCAGGGAAGCCTCATTTTGTGAGTCTGTTCATTCTCTAAGTGCTGATAAAAAATAAGTAACAATCTTTTGCCAAATAAGCTTTCTAAATATATTTCCTGGAGAAAGAAGATGCGTTCAGGTCCTGAGAATAGTCAATTCCTTGAACTTTTGTTGCAAGTAGGCGTATTGTCTTCTAAGTCACATGTTGATGCCTGCATGTTGCTACATTCATTAGGATTCTGCTGCAACTGTTTTTACTAGGAGAGCTCCACAATTTATTTTTTTCTGCTGCCTAAGCCTACAGCTCAAGCTTCCTCTCTAACACATTACTCCTCAGCCTGATATAAAGCTAAAATTTCCCTGTGTAAGTTCCTAGGCTGTAATGCATTTCTGCACATAAGTGCAGAATAACCAACAAATTTTCACTTCCTGGTGGAATTTGCTGCTAAATATAGTAAGCAAACATGACAAAGAAATTTGCTTAGGAAGCAGGTAGTAATTGCATTTCAAAGGCAACCACTGACTTGCAACAGGAGTGATAAATAAATAGATTTCAAATAGTGCAAGCCAAGGTTTTGTACTGATGTGAAAATACAGGTAAAAAAGAACATGAAAAACAATGCATTCAATTACATGATATTATCTTTGTTTTAGGATACAAAACAATTACCTAGCCTTACAAAGAATTAATCAGGATCTGGAGGATAAACTTTACAGAATGGTAAGTTATCTTTTTAATATATTAAATGTGGTTTTATGATTCTTAAATCATAGGAAAAACATGTATGTAGCTGTCATCAAAAATCTCCCATGCTCTAAGTGCAATCATGCTTAAAAGAGATATATGACTTTATCAGTATCATGATGTAGAGCTCAGGCTGGGTACGATGACACAGCTCCATCAATTTAAATGGAGATTGCCTTGACTGATGATCTGGCTGAGTAAATTGTACCTTTAAAATAATTCTGGTTAATTTAGCTAATAACTTTATGGGTTTTAAATATTTATGTTTTCATTAAGTATCGAATTTAAATAAGGTAATCCAAGGTTTTCTCATGTTTCTTAGATACTTTCACTCAGCCTTTATTGAGTGATTTAATAGAGCTTGGGTGGTCTGACTTTTAAATGCTGTCATAACTATCAATCTCAGTATATTAATTTCCAATCTGCATGTGTCTGCAACTGCAATGTCAATGTCACTGTCACAGGCCAATTAAAACCGAGCAAGAAAATCAGTGCATCACTTATGGGCTCCACACTGCAAGACACAACACCACTGATTCAAAATAGCTTGAAGATGTTAAAAAGAAATGGCAGTGCCTTTGGTGTCCTGGCTCATTGCTAATGCTGCTGGGAAGGAACGTGAGGACAATGTTTAAAGAGGAACGAATGACAGTTTTGAACTCCCAAAGTTCCTCTGGCCACGAGCACAGCCCAAACTGCTGCCTCCTCTCCTCTCCTGGCTTAGAACGATCAGTCACTCCCAGCTCCCCTTCTCTGCAGCCGCAGACCCGACATGGTCCAGGCAAGCACAATGCTTGTGTGTTCATGGACCTATGTAGAGAGATAAAGAGATAAGCCCACATTTTAGACAATCCTCATGTAGCCTTTGCATGGATGGCCAGCTGGGAATAGGGGGAACAGATTATTGCGGGGTTTGAGTAAATAGGGACTATAGCAACATACAGGACAGACACCAGCCTTTAATAAGAAAGGGGAAAAAAGTATTTGAAAATGTTTTTGTTCTTATCTCAGAAGGCCATGTAAATAGCTAATAATGAATAGGTGACTGATGCTTTTGCTGGGTAACAACAGGGCAAAGTTACAACTGGGTTGTAGCTGACATTTGTTCATAAACATATGAATAAACTCTATAAAAGCATCAATAACATTTGATCTTGGATTACTGCTTTTCTTTCTCCACTCTTGTTACTTTTTCCTTTCACCAAAATCACTTCAGGATTTTGTCTGTATCTGTAGCCTAACATTTATTACCTAAGCTCTACAAAAGATTAATAAAGGAGAGTCATTCAGACTGGTAAATGAAATAAAAATTTTAGAAACATAGAAACAACTCCAGAAAATCCATGTGTTTTTATCAGGTATTTCAGATCAAAGCAAAGAATTTTTAGACTGCTGTTTCAGCATCCACTTAAATCCTTGAGAAATTATTTCAGAGCACAGCACAGAAAGAACAAAAACTGGTCCCATGGAGCACTGTACCTTTCTTTATCCCACTAATATGACAGTCATTGAAGACAGCTTTAGAGGCTTGAAGAAAATCAACGAGGCTCTGTACACCACTTAACTCCAGACTTCTTTGCTTTCTGAAACATTGAAACTGAAAAAACAGAAAACAAAACCAAACAAGTGTCAAATGGAAACTCTATCAATAGGAAAGAGGTGAGGAAAAAAGTACCATATCTGATTCAGATAAGCCAAACATTTTGATTTTCAGGGCACTCCAAAACCCCTCAGAGAAAGTTGAATTAAATAACAGCTGGTCTGGTTGTTCAACAGCTTATGGTGGACTGGGGTCTTGGAAACATTTCCCTCCCTTGCCTGATTAGGAGGACCAGCTGCATGTATTTTTTATTTTCTTTTTTTAATCCAGTTTGCCAATCTAAAATTAAACACCTTTCATTTGTCTATTTTTACAAAAATCCAAATATATAACCACATTTACTTTCTTCCTCTCTCCTCTCTCCAAATCCCGTTGTCTACACACATGTGTATGTAAACACACACAACACACTGTTACACAATTTTTAACTATTTAATGTGTTCAAATGCAAAAAGTAGCAAAAAGAAGACTCTCAGGCAGTGGTCCCATCGCTCCTCCTGCCTGCAGATAACCTGAGATGTTCCCGGGAGACCAGTTATTCCCTGCCCTAACAGGTAACCCACAACTGCTCCTCTCCCAGCTCATCACAACTTATCTAGGACTCCACAGTGGCCTTCCTCTTCTAATATTTTTGGGTATCCTGAATGTTAAAGCCTTTCATGCATGCTATTGGTATAAGGGATGTAAAAGAATAATCATTAATTCATCAGCAGACACAGAAAAGAAGCTGATGTAGCAGTTATTTTTATTCAAGGCTCTACTTCCTTTTGGGTGCTAATCTATAAAATATTTAAAAATAATTGAAAGAACACTTCTGATCAGAGTAAACGGTATCCATTGAAACCTCTGTCACATCAGAACTTGAAGTATAAATATAGAATATAAACCACAGTGTCTGTGGTTAAGATATAAAAAATGCAATCCTGAAATCAGGAGAGATTGCTGTATTAGACTGGGCAAAACTAAACACATGGAACACATGGAGCAGTAGAGGCACAGAACTAAAATTCTTCCATCACTCATTCCTCATGAAACTCCTGTTATTACCACAGTCAGAGCCTTCAGCTGGAGAAGATTTATTTGGCCTTGTAAACACTGGTTAAGCAGTGGAATGTACAGGCTGTCTTCTTAAATAATTAATCTTTATAACTCTTTTCTCCATTAAGATGTGGAAAAAGACTAAGCAGAATCGTCTCACTGCAATTCCATCACAGCACTGTTCAATTAAAGAACTTTTTATAATATTGATTTCCAATTGTTGTCAGTAATCCTCACTTTCCCTTACGCTTGCTGAAGGTCTCAGGGCATGGTCTGCTGTGGTCTTGCTGCTCACAAACAGTTACAAGGAGATTATGCAAGTCATCCCAACTGCATCTTAAGAAATCCTTCATATGATCTCAATCCAGCTGTATCCCCTATATGATCCTCACTGAAATTAAGCAATGTCTTTTTTAAAACTTCTGAAGTTTTAAGGCTTTTGGTTGCAGTTAGTCCTGTAATTTCACCTTTAGTGCCATAGGCCAGATTTTTAATGGTATCTACATTTGGGAAGAACTGGCACCTAATAATAGCTGCTTAATAAACCCACCTGCTAATGAAAATTGCACCCATGTCTCATCCCCCATCTGCATTTTGAATGTTCTTGAAAACATGATCTCAGAAATCCAGTTGCAAAGAGCTCAGGAGACCTTGTTCTCCAGAAACACCCTAAAATATGTGGTTTGTACCTGGAAAGTTTGACAGACAGACTGCTGGTTCCCACCTCTGCAAAGCCGGCACCAGCCCTCTAAACACAGTGAATTATACCTTTTATCATCTGTCATGATGAAAACTATTCTATTTTTACAATCAAAACGTATAAAATTACACACCAATGTCTGATTCTTCGTATACATTAAGGCAGACTGGACATGTCACTCCACCATAAAGTTGGAAGAAAATATTATACATACCAGCAGTAAAGAGAGCATTTGTGTTAAGAATGATCATGTCTGAAATGCTACACTATCTGAGCACTGCACTGATTTTTATCCTGTTTCTGTCTCTGCCTATGAGCTTGGGGAGGACTAAGAGGTACAGCAAATATTTTATGCTCCATATTATTAAGAGTTTTTTATCCAGCTCTTGAATATCTGGGGTTTTCCAGTCTGCTGGCCATAATGTATACTTAACCATCTCCAGCTGGGAAATCCAAACATGAATTAAGTATGAGCTGGGCAATTTTAAGTGGTGCTCTGAGACTTTGTGTCAGGGGAAGGTTATTTTAAAAGAAGCAGATTGCTGGGTATCCAGGCCAGGAAGGTAAAGAATATGGAAAGTGGTGAGGAATTTGATGAACAATTTCAGTCAGGCACTAAAAACATCTAACTACCAGCAGCATGACTTCGGAATTCGAACCAGTCACTGAATTGCACCTGAATCTCCTATGACAGCTACCAGTCACACCCCCAATATGGTTTAAATCGTAAGTGAAAGGTGAAAACAGTGGAGAGAAACCCTGTTTCTCACACAAAGACAAGGAAAACAGAAGCCCAGCATCTTTAGGTTCTTGCGTGTAGCATGATGACTTTGATGGTGACTTTGAACAGTGATTTAAAGCACATCTTTTTCATTTTCTTTCCTTTATGATGTTTCTCCCCCTCCCCCATGTCCCATGAAAATCAAATAGAGATGACCTAAATATACTTAAAAGGATTTGCATCCCAAAGACAAGAAAAGTTTAGAGTCAGCTCAACCTGACAGGCTCATTTACTCACATTCACTGAGGACAGCTGTGAATTTCAAGAGAAATTTTTACTGGTTGGTTAGTTAAGGCAGAAGCCAAAGATGGTCTGTGCTTTGTGGACTAAACAACTTTGAAACAACATTTCTAAGGAAGGAAATGAACGTAAATGCCACAGAAACAAGTAATTTATAAAAATAACACTTGAAAAAATGCATTTCTAGGAGGACTTCAGGTTACATGTTTTTACGCTTACAGGCATTTTGTGCTAAAGATCTCCATCTCTCACTGTTTTCACACTCATTTGCCACATTAAAAAGTATTGCCAAATAGGCAACAGGACCTACACACGTTAACACCTGTAGCAACTACGCAGACCCAGACTGAGTAAGTTTATTAGTTTTGCAGTCAAATAAATGAAATTTCCTGGATAATCTGGGAACATGAGCACCAAGGCTTTCAGACATCCTCAGTCTTTTCACTCTCTCCGGACAGAGATTCATTTCCCACTGTTACCCTGTTGTTAAGTGGTTGGTGAGCCAGTCCTCTTCCCGAGAGACATGTAAGGCAGACCAGGCACTTTCTAATTGCTGTACAAGAATATGACATCATGAGAGACTGTTCTGGAAACTATTTTCCATTTTTTCCAAAGGCATGGGGCAGTTTTTCTGCTCTGTCTCTTCCTCTTGGTAGGACATCTTCCAAAAATATGAGCAACCTAAGGAAGGTGTAAAATGACAACAGACACTTCTCACTCCAAACATTGTCTCTCTTGCATGATGACAGAACTCTTTCTTTCTTAACATATGTCTTATCTCTTGGCCACTGATTTGTAATACTTGACACTTTCAACCATTTCCTTCATCCTGATCAACATGGTTTGGTCTCTGTCTCTCAGGACAATCCCTGGATATACCATCTTGAACAGCTGGGAATAGAAAAAGTTGTTGTTTCCAAAACAGCTGAAACAAACAGAAATAGGTATGGGATGTGGGTATCTTTGACCTGTGCTTTCCTTGTAAATGTCTTGGTCTTTTGTGATCATCTGCCAATTCACCACAATGAAAGGGAAAGCAAGAGCAAGAATAAGCCTGAAAAGGTTTCTGTAGCAGGCATTTCACATCTCAAATCCTTCACAAAAGCTGGTGTGATCCATGAATGTGGAAAACAAGGCATAGAAGAGCGACATGTCTTGGCCAAGGAGCAAATTTCTGTAACTTTTGGGTCTTCTCTGTCCAAATCCACTGTCTACAAAAAACATCAAAGGACTTCCTAGGTTTTCTTAGATCCAATTTAGATGTCCAGTTGCTTATTTGCCACTATAAAATAAATAGAAAATGGCAAAGATGGGATTTTGTCACAGTTAGGAGAAGAAAAAGAAAGAGAGAAAGAGAGAGAGAGAGAAAGAGAGAGAGAGAGAAAGAGAGAGGGAAAGAAAGAAAGAAAAAGAAAGAAAGAAAGAAAGAAAGAAAGAAAGAAAGAAAGAAAGAAAGAGAGAGAAAAGAGATGGTATTTAGAGTATTCAGTCCTAGTCACTATAGGAAGTTTCTATCATCTATATCATAATCTTTTTCTTTTTTTTTATTCTAAATAAAGAAAAGTACTTTTTGGAAACAGTATTGCATCTACCAAACTCAAAACCATGTCATTTTGTCTGTACAGGAGGGAATACAGAATTATTGAGATAAGACAATCACTTTTGTGAAGTGAAAATCCAGAGAAGGCTGGAAAAAGGTGGATTAGTATATTATTGTGTTCTAATTGCATAACTTGTGCTCACAGAACAGTACTAAAGGTATGAAGGATCTTCACCATCTTTTTTTTGTTATCACAAGTGGCATGTACCTCCAGCAGAATCCTCTTTGCTCACTAGAGATGTAATACATAATCAAGGACTCTTTTCTTTTTCTTTATTCCTTTAGAAACAAACATTTCTTCTTTCAACCTACTGTCACTAACACAGCCTCAGAAGATACTATTACACTGACTTCAGGGAATTAGCATCAGTCAACACCATTTCTATTTCTCCCAGCTATAATTTATTTAGCATTTTATTATCAAGCGGGACTCTACCCTGGCAAGGCGTGCAAGTGATATGAAATCTGGGAGATGATAGGTACATGGAAAGACTATAAGCACATTTTGTCATTTATACTGCTAGTAGAAAGAGCACAGGCTGTGAAGCTGACTAGCCAGCTTAAAAAGACTTTTAACAAACTAATAGGGAAGGTACCTTTTTCGAGCATAATTTCAATGCTGTAGGAGACAAGGAAGTTGATGGCAAATAAAACTACCCCCTATCTTCCAACAAGTTGGTCCTGCTGTCAGTGGGGTTAGGTAATGAACTGATTATGTTCATTTATAAACAGCAGATCTTCAGTGCTGCTGGTTTCCTAAAGAACTGGTCCTAAGTCAGCAAAATAAAACAGTTGTGAACTGGGAAAAAGTTTTTGCCACAGAAGATATCTAGTGCCTGGAGCAAAGTCCTGAGCACTTGAAAAAGATGAGCAGCCAGATAATTCCTGCTTAGAGGAGCAGTCAGCCTGTGCAGTGATACTCTGTTCATCCATATTTTATATCAAAGAGTACATCTCAGCAGAACCCAGGCCAGGAATGGCAGGACCCTTTCCCAGCCTAGGGCCAGGTCTCTTTGCATTCACTGAATTTAGATAAAGTATCCCTGTTTATAGCTTAAATTGGCCGCTCAGATTTCCATTCCAGAAGAGCTGGATAGGAGGTGACAGGTGCCTTTACCCTGAGCTCATGTTAGATACAAGGTATGCATTGAATTGGAAACTGCAGGAATATTTCCAGATGGCACTGTGACAAGAAGACCTTTAGCAGGGGGTGCAGGTGTAAGCAGTTTTTATTGTAATGTCCTTTTATACAGTGTATGCCATGTAGGTTGGCATTATTTCAAATTAGGAGCAAACCCCTACAGTTGTCAGTGCTAAGTTTTATGAAGAGACATACCCTGCTCAGTCAATGTATGCTTGCCCCAGTGAAGAAACATTATAGACAGACACCAGTACTCTTTTGTACCAGGAAGAAAAGCAATCATCCTGCATATGTCTTACAAATCACCTGCAAAGAAAAGCATGCATTTGCTTCACAAGCAGCACCTTTATAGCACTATGCTGAACCGATTTCTTTCTGTGATACGTTATTAATTATACACCAATGGCAAAGTTTTTTTCATTTTACTGCTATGGAATTACATTTGAAGTCTGTGACATGGGTTAGTCAAGGAAACAAATCTTTATAAGACCTTTGCTAGTACAAGGTTGAGAATGATATTAAGAGTAAATCATTCTTCAAGTGAAATGCTGTAGAGCATAATACCAAAATCCTCAGGCAAAAGACTATAGCCCCACAATGTTATCTTTAATAAAATTGTAATGTTTGGAAATCAAGAAGAGAAGTCAGATTCTGCTGCAGGTCATTTTTTAATCAGAAACAAATGTTGTTTACTAAAAAGGATAAATTTTATAATTTAAATGTGATGGACAAATTAGATCAGGTCAGTAATTCCGACTTGAGGCAATACATCATTTATCAGAGGAAAAAATGGTGCTTGTTCCCATATCTCTGCTTTGCAGAATAGATCTTTTAAAGTATTATGGGCACAGAAGATGCATTGGTAGCATATCCATTTATCCAGTTCCTCTGATCTATCATAAAAAGAAGAAAGTGTCAAGTTTGAACATCACGCTATGAATTATATTCCTGTAGTTTTATTCAATCAAAAGGTCCACAGTGATCAGAAAAATGCATTCAATAAGTAAACCTCTGTATGCCTAAACTCTATCCTTCTCCTCTTACAAGTCTTTTAGTAAAGGAACAAAGTGGATTATAAAAATTCCAGCTGACAGATAAATCTCTTCCCTGAAACATACCTTGATTCCTTTGTCTTTCCCTTGGTATGTCTTCTTGAAATACATCCCCAATTCTAACTGATTTTTTCCCCTTCATTCAGACCAGATTTTTTTTATCTTTTACATTTTGGAATACCTTTCCTTGGGTCTTGACTTTCATCTTGGAAACAGTTGACAAGGTATACGCAAGCAAATTGAAGTGTCCAGTAAAGTATTTTCTCATTCCTCTCTTTGTTTTCTGTGTCTTCCCTCTGATATCTTCATTCTCCAGAAAGACACTTGAGAGCAATTGTTTGAAGTGACTTGCTGGTCATGTGGTATGAGGGTTTCACTATCTGCCATATAAATTTGCTGGATTTGATTAAAACTCTTTCCTTCCTAGCTATATTTTAAGTCTTGCTGCATCTATTATTGCAGAACAAATGTTTGGAAGAATACATCTCAATTTTTGAAAATTATTAATATCCTAAACTTTCACATGACTACAGATTTCTTCAATGGTATTAAATTAACTAAATTCACACTTGTGACTATTCTTCCCCAATGTACCATACAATAATCTGGCATGAGAAGGATTAGGAAAGACTTGATTTAATTATATGATCTGTCTGAGCAAATACAATTCAATTAAGGAAGATGTGATTATTAAATCTAAAATGCATTAGCATGCATCAATCAGCTATATGAGCTTTAAATTAATAAATAGTTCTTTCACAGTTACCCAACTACTAGACAGAGAATCAGAAATAAAACCTTTAATAAAATTAGCCCGTCTCTCAATGCACTTTTAAAGTATAATTTACTGAATGGATCTTACACACTAACTGCGGCAATTTCTATGAAGTTTGTTCCAATATTGGGTGATGTTAAAGTGGTAACGGGTTCTGTTTCATCACAAAATCTAGTTTGCTGTGGTTTGGGATTAACTGAAGAGAACACAGTACAGCATTGGCATGTTTTTGTCTCAAATTACCTGATATTTTATGGTTTCTATCGAAACTTCTGGCGTGTTCCCGTTTAAATATTTTAGCTATTTTTCTTTCAAATTTTTAGTGGGGATACAGAAATATGTCCAAAATTTCAGTGAATGCATAGACAAAGGATGCCTAATAAAACAAAACTTTAATTTCTACACAAGATGCCAGGAAAGCAGATTAACGGCTATCAGAATTGTTTAAGTTATCAATTATTAAATCTATCTTATTAAGATAAATTTAATTTCTTCTCATAGAGTGCAGCCATTCAATACCCAATTCAAGATGCTAATGAGTGGTGTCTCAATGAGGGATTCAGTTTTCTCAGATCATAAAAACAGCATAGTAAGAAAATTTAAAGAATTAAAAATATGACCATGTCAACCTGCTGCACAAAGATTTTGCACATATAAAGCTCAAGCCATCTGTCTTCAGAGGGTTGACATGAGGAGAAAGCTGAGCAAGCAAAATTCCAGGGGCAGCAATTTCCCTTGTGCTTGTCTGGAATCTGGGGACAAGGCCACCCTGCAACCAGGAGAGACTCACGCCAGCACACTGCAGAAAGCAGAACTTTTGCTCCTCACTCATGCTGAATGTCTCTTCTTACTCATTCCTTTTATTTTTTTTTAGCTACATATTTCTTCCTAGAGTGCACTGGGGAGGGAAGTGGACTGTAGGCAGGAGAGATGCTGAAAGTCCCGAGTGACGCTCTGCACCAGGGAAAGCAGCTGTCTCCCCTTCCAAGGGTGACTGGAAAATTATCTCCCCATTAGATGATTCCCCAGTACGTGCTCTGCTCCTCTGTGAATTTTCATAGTGTTATATTAATGTATCTTCATCTCAGTGTTCCCAGTTACAGTGACGCAAGAGCTCAGTAAATATAACAGCAAGGAAAGAAATTTCATTTGAGCACGGCTTATTTTACTCCTCAGTGACACATGTAATTGGCTTTATCTGCTGCAATGAGATTTTTCATAAACCCTCACTCCATGGTCTTGCTCAGCTTTCCACTACTCAGCTTCCAGGAATTTTTCTTTTGGCTAAATAGCCAGAGTTGAAGAATAAAGATTGAGAATATATTCCATAAGGAAGAAGAAACACAGGTCAGAACCCCTTTTGGAAGATAGTTCTAATGAAGCATGAATCTCCCTGCTTCTTCCAACATTTTAACTACATATACTCTTCCTTAAGCCGATTTAACACAATTATAAAGGCTCAAAAATTGGAATGAGGAATTTGAATGGTAATTCCCCCACAGGTGCCGATGCCAGCTGGCTTTATTGTCTGTAAAAGACTTCCCAGTACACTGCTGAAAGGCAGGAGTCATTCATACAGTTCCTCATCAGAGAGCCTTCGTATACTACAAGGAAAACAGAATAGAAAGCGGGAAGAGAGCTGATAACTATGTTTGTAGCTTTAGGTGGCAAATCTGGGCTCTGTGGAATCCTCATCCATTTGCTGTGAGGAGGAGAAGCTGCTTGGTTTAGCTGTCTGCATCTAAAGCAAATAGGAAAGTCCTGTCTGTGGAACTGGTGAGCTATACCAGCCAGACATCAACCTAGATAATAAAAAGAGGATTGAAAGGCAAAAATAAAGTATTCTCATTTGCCATACAATCAAAGTGTCAAGGATAAAGCCAATCCAGTGACCAAGATGTATGAAAAGAGACCCTCTAACTGACTATGTGCCAGCACTAAGAATCTAGTAATAAACTAGAAGATTTGGAATTAATGTCAATGCCTTGGTGCCTGAGTTCAAGGAAAAGACTTGTTCAACAAGGATGGCTAACTAAGCTTGTTTGGAATAGATCAAGTAGATTGCAGAGCTTGGGAACAGCACTGTATTGTGCCTGGCAACTCTAAAATAGTAGTCTTGAATATTCCTCAATTATTAATAGACAGCAGAGGCAGATCACATGCTCGTCTGTGCCTGCTACAGGCCACGTAACATTGCAATGAGTTGTGCAGCATCTCTAGAAACAGCTTTTTGTAGCACACAGGAGGAAAAATTCTGTCATCTTTGGTGTTAGCAACCTATGCTGATGATCACTTACAGTCAGTACAGAGCTCTTCAGAAGTGGTTAAAAAATTGCGGTAACAATTTCCTGATTATGAAAATGCTGTATTAAACATGAAGGAATTCTCTCCTTGCCTTCATTATGGTAAATGCAGGGACTCATCTTTGAACTGAGTTGTAGTTTAAGTGAAAGAGATCATGAGTTTATTATATTCGATACTGGTACACAGAAAAAAATCCAAACCAATGATATATGTTTTCAATATGAGTGAATCTTCCAAAACTGATAATTATTTTGAGCCAAGCCATCTGGGGGAAAAGATTTTAAACACTTATCAATCACTGCTCACATTGTTTTGCTATAAGAAGATCTCATATTTAGGAATAAAAGAGTAGAAACCTATTATTAAAAACTTTAGGAGAAGAAGTAAAGATTGTTCCATAAAATGGAAGCTGTACAAGTAGCAAGTGGAAAGACCAGAGAGCAGCCAATACCAGTTATAAGATCTGAAATATAGAGAATAGGTAAAGAAAGAAAAAATAAACAAGAAAATAATTTGTAAGATATTAGGTATAATAATGCAGCTGAAGTTCATGTAACTAGAAGAAATTCAAGCAATCACTTTGGTATTTTCCCTACTAGGAATAGTGTAGTGTGTACTGCCTTTAGTACTGTAGTGGAAGTGAAGTCAATGAGCTTTTGGGGTTCAGGAAAATAAAATATTTCTATATCCTGAGATAAAATATTTTGTATTTTGACATAACTGAGTATGATAGGAAATATGGATAACAAAAATGGGTGGGTTTTGCTTAAAAACTCTTTAAAAACACAGTTTCAGGTTTTAAAATTACCATATCAAGCATGCATTTGAGGTTTTCAGAAACCTAGCATGCCATTGTATTAAAAAGGAAAATGCAATGAGCAGAGAACTACAGGTCTTATAGGGTGTTTGTTTTTTTCTTCCTGAATGCTTCCTTCTCAGCCACCTAATATATTTTCAACATAGTTGATAAAAAGAAGCAGGAGTCAGAACTTAAGACAAAACTTGTGCTCCGTGTCTCCTATTTCTAGCTTATTAAGTATAAGGACTCGGCTAGTCCCCAGGCTCCTCTCTATTCCAATAAGAGATAAAAGCACCTCTACAGTGTGATTGTCATTGTAAAACAGCTGCCTAAGTACCTGGGCATGAACATTATTTGAACACATCTCTTCCACTGAGTAGAGACTAGACAAGCAGTTTTATCCAGTGTCTTGCTTGTAGATGAGTTTAAGTTACTAGAGATGAATACCAGGCTCCTGTGACTGTGATGATCCTCTGTCATTCTAAGTTTGCCTTGGATATCTATGTTCCTTCTTTTTGACCTGAAAGGGAAATACACTTAAAACTATCCTCCTTGAGGCAGGGGTAGGGGTGGGGCAGTAGATGGGTGGTGGTGAGGGGGAAGGGACTGAACGCTTACAAAATTTAAGTAGAGCAGATAGTCCAATCTATTAAAAAGTTGTGGAGTTTTATTTTCTTGAAAACAATGTATCAAACTGAGAAGAACAGCAACACAATGACTAACACCAAGTCATTATTTAAGAATGCAGAGCTTTTCTCAAGGTTGTGAAGGTGCTTCCTATTCTCAATGTGGCTTTCATATTTACTGTGCTCTATTTACTGTGCAGAATTAGCGGATAGCTGCCCAGTGCTGGGGCACTTACGATGAGGGTTTCAGAGGGGTTTCTTTTTACACGCAGTATCTAAACACTATAGTAATGTTCCAGGCATGATTCTCTAAGTTTAATGTCAGTAAGTGCTTGGTAACATGCTGGGGTGAGAGAATAGATGACAATACAAGCAGCATCCCTAAGCATACTCTGTTTAGCAGGGTACAAAATCTCTTATTTTGCTCTTTCCTGGCTTAGCTGTTCCTGTTGTTCCAACAGTGCTTTTTAAAGCAAAACAATTCTTTTACCAAGACCTGATGGTTATAAAAGCTTTGACTCATTATGAAGTGATGTCAGATTTAACCTGAAGTGCACAAAGGCTTTGCACAACCTGAAGGGTGTCTCCATATCTTAAAGCTTGTGGTTTTAAATCAAAATCTAATGAGCTCTAAGGACTTAAATCATCCTCTCTTAAACTGTTGCAGAAACTGTCAGAGGAAGATCATTTCTACAAAGATCCTCTTAAAAATTTTCTGAGCCTCTGCACTTGCTCTCATCTTGGCTTGCAACGTGCCTTCTATCAGATGCAGTAAAGCCAGCTCAGCTTTGTAGCAGCATATTGGGTTCTGAAGAGAGTTGCTGTAGTCCTCTGCTGTGTGGTGAGGTTGCAGTGTGTCCAAACATCTTTTCCCATCCTACTCAGACTGTGTTCCCTTCTCCTGCATCAACAACAGATGCCCTAAGTAATTCCGCAGAGATTTCCAGTACTACAGAATGGGAAGCTCTTGCTCATGATATCAAAATTTGCTAATACAGCTACAAGAGACTGAGATTCCTCGCAGTGCAGGTCTTTTGGGTTTTGTTTGGGCTGTTGTGTTTTTGGGGGGTTTTTGGGCGGGTATTTGGTTTGGTTTGGTTTGGATTTTTTAGCATATGCTTTGTTTGTATAGGCTGAAAAAGCCTAAAAATCCTTGTGAAGTTACACCACTTCTTATGGAGTAAAAACCACTGTTTTTTCACATTCCCCCTAGATTAGAAGTATATTAGAGGTATATTTGTGCTGATAATGCAGTCACCTGTGAGGAAGAAAGCTGAAAGTAGAGCATGAGATGCACAAGAAAAATGGCCTCAGCAAGTGCCCAGTTACAAACAGGACCAGTTTTTGTGCTACAGAGGACAGTGGGGGTACAAAAGTAAAGAAATCATGCTTACAGTGGACTGAGGAGAGAGTAGGTTATCAGTGGCAGGGAAGAAAACTTATGAGTCCAAACAGAAGGGTTGAATCCAAGGAGTCTTCAGATGATTGACAGCCTTAATGGAAGCAGGCTGGTGGGTGGAAAATGATGGCTAGATAAAGAAGAGGAATGGTTTCTCCAGGACTACAGTTTGTCAGTAGGAGGTCTTGTCTCACACTGGAAGAGTGCAATGGATTGTAAAGTGGAGAGAAGTAACAGGACTTGACAGTGGAAATGAAGAAGGAGCAGAATAGTGGTATAAACGACTGTCTTTATAGTAAAACAGGATCTTTATAGTAAAACAGGATCTTTATAGTAAAACAGGACCTTAGAGAGTAACCTGTTTCCATGGATTTTCTGCTAGAACTCCTGGAAGAAATGAAAGGTGCCAGGAGGAAGGGAACAGGCTCTTTTTGATATCTTCTACTTTAATGTGTTTAATAACTGTGTAGCTGAATACTGCACAGCTTGGCTCTGGCAGCCAATATTCTTTAATACCATCATAGACAAGATAACTGACAATTTTGTAGAAAACATTAACATTGCAAATATAGAGATTAGCAAGTTGGCAACTTTGATAGAGGCTGTATCAATCCTTCATATTATTGTTGCACTCAAACTTTTCTGCCCTGAATCCCTGGGTACAGTATAAAGAATTAAAATTCAGCAGTACAAATATTTAAGCATGAGCCAAGTTGAACAGAGGGAGATCTTAAATCAAAACCTTCTCAGCAGGACATTGTCGTACCATGAGAGAGTTTTTAACCGCAAAGTAAAATCTCTTAACCTAAGTGAATTTATACAAGCAATTAAGGATAGCCAGTGGGCAACATCAGTAGATATGTAAGGTATAGTTTATTACATCATGCACTGTACATGAAATTCTGAATTATATTAAATTGGGATGCTAAGAATTTTAGAGGAACATGCATTGTTTCTTAAGGAAAAGATGAAAACTCAGTACAAGCACAGATGGAAGATATGTCTTGGACGTGGCACTTAAAGAAACTTCGAAGGCAAAATTTTATATAGGATGTAGCTGCGGAATTGACAATTCTATAAAGCTAGGCATATAATAACTCCCTGAAGTGATCAGAGTAGCAATAATTTTTTAGCACCCAATAGATGCAGACAGAGTAGAAAGTCTAGGAACACAGCAGTTAAAATATCACAGGCATCTGTCAATCCTGTCTTGTCTTGTCCATTGACAGCAGACTTACTTTTCCTCTCCCTGCTAAGGTATCTTTTAGCTATCTCTAATTATATTCACTGTAGGAAGACAGATGGTCTGTCTTTTCAAAAATACATATTTCCCTTATTATACCACAATTGGAGAATCTGCTGGTGGAAGAAGGAATTTGTACGCAAAGCAGTGTGAATGGGATTCATTCCTAAATAAAATCTCTTATGACAATAGTAACTAAAAGCAGACCTTAGCCTTCTGAGCTAGGAAAAACCCTGAACACACTTTGAAACTTGCCGGAGCCCTCCCCATTAAGCTCAACATATGCTAACTCTCTCCTGGTTAATCAGTAGATACTGCCATCCATTCTCATTAGACTAAATCAGTTCCTTGGGAGATATACCAATAAACCGGTGATCCCAAAAAAACTCCTTCTAATTAATTTGCACTTCATGAGGGTTTTAGTGTTACTTCACCTAAATCCAGTCTAAGACTTCTGCTACCCATGTGACTTCACTAGCAATTCTCCTATAAATAGGGGCTAAATAATGCATTCCATAGCAGGGATCTATCTTATGGAGATGCTCGTTATTAAAGCATTTCCTGATATTTCAAAGTGTGGGTGTTGAATGGCAAAGTGCTTAACTAGATCTGAAGAACCACGGTCTCACCACTTCCCATATGTGGTTGCCCTACCCTCTCCATGGACTCCAGACTTATTTCTCCCAGATATCTTCCACCTTTCCTCATCATGTCCATCAAATTTCCTTTCCAGCTATTCTCACAGAGAAAACCTGCAGCTTACTCAGTACTTTTCAACTAGACAGGGCTGTACTTAAGCCTCTGTTAAATGTGTTACATACAAAACCATCACCCTTTTACTGACCATAATAGTGATGACTCATGAGTGACTGGCTGTATACTGTCAGCAATCTAGTTTTAGGGCTGAAACTCAGACACCTGGTTTGCCATAATAAAGTATGAAAAATGTCCAAGACAGAAAAAGACAGTTTCATTTGCCAACACCCTAAATGTTAAATTTGTTTTACAACTGCATCTCCCCTCAAAAAAAATTTTTATTTTTTAATAAACAAGAGTCGAAGTCAAATGATTCAAAAGAATAAGGAATCAGGTGTCTACAAGGTTAATTACATCACGATAATTGAAAACACACCTTACATTTGCACTATCAAAAAAAAAGAAAAAAAGGGGGCAATTTGAACATATTTTTACAAAATCCAAAATAAACAGCAAGTAAATCTTGTATTTCACTTGTCAAGTCAAGATGAACTTGTACGTGGGAAAATACATTGAGTACGGAACAACAAAGGCTACCAAGGAGGCTTATGACTCAGGCCAGTACTTACTATCCCCCGTTTCCTGTAGCAGATGTCTCCTGCCTCTCTTCAGGCAAGTATATAATGATTCAGATATTAGTCATGGCCTGAATGTAGAACCAGCTACCAGTGAGGTGCTCTTACCGATGTTCCTTATACCTGGATCCTGCCGCATTCAGCTATACACCAGAAATGTGTCTGAGATACACACAGCTTTCAGGCACCTGGTGTATCATTTCTGCGTGAAAAAAGGACAGAATGGACCAATGGGGTGATAGATTTGGGACAAGATAGATTAGTCCATGTTTGGAATTAGATAGACTTAGAAGGGTAGATACAAAAGTAATTGGGAAAAAAAATTATTTCATGACATAGAAACAATCATCAAAATTACCCTTTTTATAGGGTTCAGTCATCATTCCTGGGAAATAGTACCACTGAGAGCAAAATAAGCAAAACCTGAAGTCTTGCTGTCTAGAAAAGGTTTGAAGTGTGCTGGGTCAGGAGTGGGGCACAAACACAGGAAGCAGAAGGTGATGTGGAGGGCATGCATTAATGGTGTGGCCTGAGAAATCAATACATTTCTCAAGAAGCCATTTGTCCCTACTCTTACTTGTAGTACCAGGATCAGAAAGTTTTACACGCCAATGCCTTTTCTCGTGCCCTTACTGCCCTTCGTCTCTTTTTACTCTCAGGAGACCCTGGCCTTTGCCTACTCCTTCTTCCTTACACTGTCCTAGGAGCTTGGAAGGAAGGAGGGAGACCAAGGGGCTTCTTCTGGGTAATAACAGGGATTGTCAACTGCACGGTAGTGAGTAGGGATGAAGTCCCATACTCCGGAGGAATGGGACAAAGAGGATAGAAGCCTGAGACCCTTGTGCAGATCCTTCCTGAACACCTCCTTGTCTGTTTCTACCCCGTCACATACAGTTCTTCCAAAATACCAATATGACCCATCTCAGTGAGTTGCTTGGGCCAGTTTTGATACTCATATATGAGGCTGGCCTTAAATTCCCAAGGACAAAATTAAAAGACTGGCTTGATGGTGGCTCTTCTCTCTTATTTCCCCAGCTCCCTTTCTAACAGTATTTTCCTCTGTCCTCTCTGTAAATACTCCAGCTGGGAGAAAAAAATGTGTTATCCTGTCAGCCTGGGAGGAGAAAACACCAACAGAAAAACAGATACACAGAGACTTTCATAGGGGAATAAAAATGATAAGACATCTGGTAGCAGATGAGGGCAAAGTTAGATAACTGACCAGGGATGATGATAAATTCCCAAAATTTTCAGCTACCTCTAAGTTCTGTGCCTGAGATACATATGTGTCAGGGGAAAAAAATAAAGAGCAGAGAACACAGGCACAAGAATATAAACTTACATACTTTATAGATGTTCCTCAGCCAACACATATTTTGGTCTTAGTGTAAGACTGGAATTCAATGAACTAATTTATAGATGAGATTACATTAGCTGATTAAACCTTATTTTTCCACACTAAAATCTATGACTCAGTCAATTTTACATATCCTTCATCCAAAAATAAAGTACACATTGTTCAAATATTTGCTTATACCTAAAGCCTTTTTTAATAAATGGGCTAAAATTGCCCTTTTTCTTGGTTGTAGTTTACCAGAGAATAGAAGAATCATTTCAACAGCCTTGTGATTTTTCTGCCCTTACACGAAGAGCTTTGCTGCAGACAATATTATAGAATTTTTTCCTGAAATTATCCCCTCAGGCCACCACTAATGTAAACCTAATAGATAAATTGCTCACTTTTAGGATGCACCACATGAGAAAGAAATTAGTAGTTACTATGAATTTCAGTAACACGAATAAAGCTTTTTTGGGAAATCTTTGCAAAACCATTTTAACTGCTCAAATTTAAGGTACTGGTAGAGTAAGCAAACAAAAGGAAATTCCATTACCAGGGAAAAAAAGAGAATTTTACAAGAAATATTAAATTACAGAAAAGACAATCCCAGTGGTATATTGATTTCCACAGGGGTTTACACTTCATTAGATGTGCAGATAATTACCAAGGTAATGTGGATGGTTTCCAGAAGCCTTTGATTCCCATCATTTTACATTTGCCACATTTGTCTGTTGTTTGTGGAATTACACAGATCAGAATTATTTTTTACAATGCTACTAAGCAGTACTATAAACTTTTGAATGACCTTGGAGACTGTACAGCTTGCCCACTCATTACTAAAGTGGTTCATTCCATCAAGGACCGAGAAGATGTTCAGAGCTATTTTGGTTCCAGATATGTCTCTAGGGCTGAGGATTTCTATAGTGAAATAGAAGCATTCAAATACTCTGTGTGGGAAATACACCACACAAAAGTCTCGTGTACAACTTAAGCTCCACAATGATGATTAAAGGGGTTGGAAGGCAAGAGTAAATAGGCCATTAGGCAGGCTCTTTGCACCTGTATGAACATTACTCTAATTGCTTAGGCTTATTTACTTTTTCTCTCACAGCCAGAACCTAGAGATAAGCTTCCACAGCAAACCAGCTGGAGTAAAACAGTTTGCACCAACAGCAGAAGGAAGTGAGCCTGTGAATGTGTTCTTTTCACTTTACAGGCATGAACAGTCCATTATTACACTCAATTATTCCTACTCCTTCATCAACCAAACACTAAGCAAAACATGTAAATTAAAGCCTTCAAGGTGGCAGCGCATGTGCTTATGCAGAACGGGATATCAGGCAGATGACTGCTGGACCCAGGAGCAAGGCCATGGCCTTGGATTTCTAGGTTGTCTTCAACATCTAAAGACAAAACTTTTCCAAAATAAAAAAGAAGGGGAGAGACACAGTATGAACAGACATGACACACAGACAGGCATGACACAGTTATACATCTTGACAAACTGGCTAACTTCAGATTCATATCTTCACACTTATTGTTTCTAATTGTCCACACCAGAAATGTCTAATTTCCCTTGTAGTGCTTACTGGCAACCAGAAAAAGGCATTGAAATTGTTATTGTTATAAACTTTCTGCACCTTAAACAAAAGTTCTGTGTAAAAATGGTACAGAAAACATGAGTGGTTAAATTTAAATTATTGTAGAGCTGATAATACTTATAATGGTTATAAATCATATTTTTCTCTTGTTAAGAAATGCTGAAAGGTTGGAAATGAAATGTAAGTGTAGTTGGTTCATTTTGCCAATTAGAAAAAATTATATTTGATCTCAAGTCTGTAAGCATTTTGAGATAACCTGTAAAAATTAGTTGATCATTGCAATGAGAGCATTCCCTGACAGCAGTGAGATACTCAGGGCCATGGGGCTAAAAGGTGATGGCAACAGTCTGCAGAAAGATTTTCAAACAGTGACTGGCAGCATATTAGAAACCCAGCACTAACCTCACACATGCCCTGAGAGATTCATAACTAGCTATTACCACTCACAGTTTTAATAGATATTTCTAATAAAACAGTAGCTTAAAACTATTCTGTATATTGTCATAGAATCACAGAATAGTTTGGGTTGTTAAAGGTCACCTAGTCCAACTCCCCTGCAATGAGCAGGGACACCTTTAGCTAGATCAGGGTTGCTCAGAGCCCTGTTCAACCTAACCTTTAATATTTCCAGGGATGGGGCATCCACTACCTCTCTGGGCAACCTGTCCCTCTGTTTCACCATCCTCACAGTAAAAAATTTCTTCCTTATATCTAATCTGAATCTACTCTCATTTAGTTTAAAGCCACTACCCCTTGTCCTGTAGCAACAGGCCCTACTAAAATGTCTGTTCCCCATATTTCTTACTAAACCTCATTAAAGTACTGAAAGGCAGCAATAAGGTCTCCCTAGGCATTTTCTTATCCAGGATGAGCAATGCCAACTCTCAGCCTTTCCTCATAGGAGAGGTGTTCCAGTCTTCTTGATTACCTCAGAGCTGGATGCAGCACTGCAGATGAGGCCTCAAAAGTGCAGAGTAGAAGGGCAGAATCAGCTCCCTCAACCTGCTGTCCAAGCTGCTTTTGATGAAGCCCAGGATGTGGTTGGCATTCTGGGCTGCAAGCACACATTGCCAGGTCACATCCAGCTTGTCACTCACCAGTATTCCATAGAAGAACAGAAAAGAAATATCACTATGCCATAATAAAAATCAATGGTGCATCCATAAGATGTATACAAGTTAGGTTTCTCCAACTTAAAAGATATATAGAGTAGAAAAGGTACAGTGAAGAGCAACAGGATGAAAACCCTGTGGAGCACTTTCCAGGCAAAGTGCAAATACACAAACAGGGTTCTTCAGCTTGTTGAAGAAATGACAGAGAGAGGGAGATCTTGGGAAAGACACATGAAATGCCATAGAAAAGCAAGGAACAAGTAAACAGAAATTATTTCTCATCACAACCAATAAAAGAACCAAAGACCATCAAAGTGGCAGAGGCAAGTGACAGATTCAAAACAAAATAGGGGAGGCACTTACCCATATAGGCCCGAGTAAAGATCATCCTGCCACTGTGGATGTTAAAATCAAATCTGGATTAAGAAAGTGATAAGAAAATACTACTTTGTTTTAATATCATCTATAAGTAAGGGAGTTCTTGAACTGCAAATTCCCAGAGTCTGAGGGATATTCTGGGAATTTTTGACTCTGCCCTGTCTGTTCTTGCAAACTATTCTGGGCATCTCTGCTTTCAGTCAGATAATAGTCTAGATGTACCCCTGCCCTGAGTAGTACAATTCTTTTGTTGCTTAGACCTTAAATCGGTTTCAGTAAAATAGTTTGGAAACTGTAAGGTGATGCAATCTATAGACCGAAAGGATAAACCATGAAAACACAATAAATCTGAGAGAGAAACAGCTTGAATTTCATTCCTTCCTGGTAAGATACCTTACCAGGACATTTTTATATACATCTCCTGCAGCTTTTCTGGACCCACCCTTTTCTCCATAGCCCATTACCAAATTGCAACTCCATTCATACTGAGTGGCTCAGCAGTTAGTTGGGAGCTATCCCTAGCTACTCACGAGGTGGAAATGCATAAGTAAAATGTATCAGTAAAGATTCATCAGAGTTTGGATACGATTTAGGAACATCCAAGACAGACAGACAACCACCTTGCTCTCTAGGAAAGCGGATAACTTTAACTTAGTGGAAACAGAGAATAAAAGCATAAAGGCCTTTCATAAAACTGGTAGAAAAGTTTTTGTTAAACTCCTTTTCAGTGGAAAATTGCCCAGCCTGATGGTTGATCTCCCAAATGATGTTGGATTTTTTTTCTCAAATGGTGTCAGATTTTTAAAGGCAAACTTCAGCTTTTCATCTAGAAAGTTATCAAAAGGTGTTTGGTTTGTAACTGCGGACTCAACTGAACACTGTGTCAGAAACAGCACCAAAGTGTCTCAGGGATTTGCCATTTGGGTCCTTGTCTGGCTGACTTCCCTGCACCATCTGCCCTGAATGAACAACAGTTCCCATGAGGAACAGCAGTGATTCAGAGCAAAAATAGCCTACAGAATATATCAGCAGCCTTGGGATCCCATTTCACAAAACAGAAACATGCAGGAGCTGTCTACACTGCAGTTCTATGGAAGGAATACTTCTGAAATGGCATTTTCGGCCAAAAACAGAGAGTTCACCTCTCTCACTCATCCTTCATTTTTGCAGCAGAAGTCCTGAATCTGTGGAAGCCTAAATGATTTGTCAGTGCTGACAGGCTATTCCTTAAAACCTTGGATGCAGAGATTGGTGAAAGTCAGTGACTTTAGGAAGAGTTGACTTTAGGAAGGTAGAGACTAGTGTCTCTAGTAAGATTTCTCCACAGTGACTAAGAGTCATCTCACCTAAGTTTTCTAGAGCAGAAGTCATGTTTCAGTGAAGCTTTAATTCTATTACATCTTCTTGTTTTAATGCAATATGAATTCACAAAAGTCAACAGATTTTAATCTGGAAACAACATGCTGGTTTTAAGATATTATTCTTCTCCCTACCATCAGATTTTAAATATTACAATTGCTTTTTCTAAGCACTGCCCTTCCACTTTGCTTTATTAGTTAGCATCTAGGTATTAAGTAGTAAATGGAACTCAATCCACTGGGGTTTGTCATGCTCTGCAGTGTAAAGCAGAAGTAGCTGAAGCATCATTCTTTAATAGTGGTGTAAGTCCTTGTATGAGCAATAAAAGCTGCCACTCTCTTTATGAGGCAAGCTAAATGCTATTAAATTGATGAATGAACTAGTTCCATTTTATTTGTTCAGCCATTCCCAGTGCTATTCCCACAATCCAATTTAAATCACTAGCTTGTATTCTGCATAAGTTCCTATGTGCTTGAAATGCACAGATGCCTGCATTAAAGCTCTTCAGAATGGCAGTAAAGGTCTTTTCCAGTGAACAAACAGTTAAAGAACTGAAATTCAGCTGAAATACACAATCAAGATTAATCCCCATGTTCTCGGACAGCTCTTAAGAGAATTTTCCAGGTAGTTTACAAGACCATCCTGCTTTGCAGTGAACTGCTGCTGGTTATCCATGGGAAGTTGAATCTCAGACTGATCAGTCCCTTTGGGCTCCAATACAGAACAATAATACTCAGATCAAAAGCATCTTGATTAAATAACCTAATTAAAAGGTACACACAACTGGTGCTGTAGCAGAGTTTTCCTCCTTTGAGGAGGAAAAAATCTACAAATTTACCTTATTTTCAGAATTAACGGTAAACATTTGCTTCCAGTGACATGTTTATGACCTCCTAATTAGTTCCTACAAGGATAGCTGAAATCCCAATCCTGCTTTAATATGGTTCAAGGAGATAAAATTACCTTCAGCTGAACATCCCAAGACATAAACTGCAAAAAAACCCAAACACATCTCACTGAATTTTGACTGGATGATCAAATACAGATCTCCAAGGTGCTACTTTTAAAGTCAGTGGAGAGGAAGAGGGAAAGGAGGGAGAAGAGGAGAGAAAGAGCAATTAAACTGTCAACTAAACAAGTTGCCAACCGAGGTCCATAGCCCATGGTTTATTTTAAATGAGCACATACATCTGCTGTATGTCACCAGGAAACATAAGTCTGCTCCCGGTCTTACCTGTACAGGAGGATTTTTAGCTCAAGTCTCAAGTTTTAAAGATCCTCTGCTCAGTCTCTGGTGTATTAGGACCAACACATATGCCTGAGGAATGGGCCTAATTGGGTAAGAAATTGTAAGAAAAATTAGAGCTGGTGTTAGTGAACTTGCTGTGGATAGCAACGTAAACGTAAAAATTGAATCCCTAAATTCTCTAAGTTGTTTTGCTGTTACACACTTCATAATTTCAAAGCAATTAGTTTAATCTGGTTGAAAGTCACACAGTTAGATGACTGAGTTCTGTGTAAAAAAAAAAAAAATCTATTTTCTATTTCATTCCCTCCCCAGAAACCCAGGAGATACAACTTTTTCTGAGCTGTATTTATAAATTTAGAAGAAGAGCTGAGAAATTGTTCATCTTGCAGTGATGTGAATGGCCTGGAAGAGCAGATCCCATGATATAAGACTTTTCTTCCAGAGTTCTCCCCATAAAATAAAAGAAGTAACTAAAATACAGCAAATAGATATGTGAGGTACTGGTTAGGTTGAAACTAATTCACTAATTGTCATGGGAACAGTTAAAGCCATAGTTAAAAGCATAACAGAAAGCAAGTCCATTTCTCTTCTTTCTTAGTTGCTACTATTTTTTTTCAAAATATCTATTGAAGATGCTCTCCACAGAGAGCACAGAGTACAATTAAATGAGGTTGGTTGGTCCTATAATGGCACAGAGAAAGGCTATGCAGTTATAAGTGGGATATGGTCCATATTTAAGAAATGTAATTTGAGAATCTCAAAGATATTAATTTGAGGAAACACTCAAATGGTTGTCACTAAGGCATTATTGTATAGAAAAACACTGTTCGGTCTTTTGAGAGATACCCTAAAGACAGAGTAATGGCTGATTTGTATGGTCAGATCCAACTTTGGATTTTACAGTGGAATTCAGAGAAATTGAGAAGATATTTATTTGGACTGACAGAATTCAGAGACATTGAGGACTGTTTAACTGGACTAAAGAATTCCAGAATCTGACATGTGGAAAAGGCCTGAAGCTCTCAAAATTAAAGATACAGGATTATGTACTGCAAATTAGAAGGAAAAATTGTGTACAGAAGTTCTGAGATTCACTGAATGAGTGAATATTTCTCCAGGGTAATATTTTGAATTAACAGTATCTGAGAGGCTTGGAAGGAGAAACTTGTATGTCATAAAGGATAGAAATAAATTATAAATTGCCAAAACTCAAAGTAAGGTAGACTACACAAGGCAAAGCAAAACATGTTGCAAAAGGAACTTCGTGTAAGTAGTAGGACCAGAATAAAAGAAGTTGCTTTAAGGAAAGTGAAGAAATAGATGTTCAGGATAGCCCAAAAAGAAGTGAAGCAGTCACTCATTTGGAAGAAAGCAAAAAGAATAACTGACACAAATGAAGATATTAAATAGAAAATTACCACATGGCAGCAGGATATAATCATCCTAATTGAAAAGGCACCTGAACCATTGTCCTTCTCAGGACCCAAGGATGCAGTTTTATGATCAGAGAAAGCAAGTATAAGGCCTTCCTACAATCAGAGATCACGTATCCTACATCAGTTCCAATAATTGTGCTGCTGTGGCAGGAAATGGGAAGCACAGGAGAGAATGAATGCCCCTGGCTCACAGGAACCAGATGAAATTTTGCAGTGCACACTACAGGGTGTGGACTGCACCTTTGGCCACGCTCAGCCCACCTAACAAAGAAACCAAATTTAGGAACATGAAATCGCAATGTTCCTTCTGTAGTCAACAGGGGGAAATTGGCAGTGCCATCTTCAGATAGAACAGAATCAATCTGGTTGTGTTGTTCTGCTGACTACATGAGCAGCAAAGGCACTGTCCTTTCACAGTTTGCTCAGATATGTGCCCACCCATAGCTATGCCCTCAAACTAATGAAAAAAAAAATGTTATAAATTGGGGATCACCCACCAGAGGTGCAAGAAAGCAATAAAATACTGGCTTCGTTAGTCAATCATAGCTGGAATCATTTGGTTTCAGATGTCCCTTGTGAGGCATTTTTAGAGAACAAGACCATGATGAGGCCATCTGGAATACAATATGCAGTCCCGGGCATCCAGATGCAAGGAAGATTAATTCAGTCTGTAACAGAACTACAATAATCAAGGAAATGAAGAATTTATCTTCTGAAATGAGATTAAAAGATGCTGGCTTGTTTAGCCTAAGAGAATAAAGGTTGTTGGGATTCTGGCTGCTTTCTATAAACTCATCAGTCTAGGTTTCTATAAACTTAGCAGAGGCTAACAGCTATTTAAACTAAAAGACACTGCTGCTACAATAACAAATGGATGGACATTACCCTTTAATAAATTTAGCCTGAGTGTTAGACAAAGGTTGCAAATCCCCGGAAGACTAGAACAACTTTTATTAGGGGCAGCTCCACTGCTTAGTAACATTGATGCTGAAGTGTGATCAGTTTACAGTCAGGATTTACAGCCCAGCTGCCTGCAAAGCAAGGAGTGGGACTCATTAACTCACGGCTTCCTCTCTAGTCCAATGCACCTTTGGCCTCAAACATTTCTCTTTGTGAACTGAGTGTTTTCTCAGCATTGTTCAGTACTCAATGCATTTATATGTGTAGTGCCAGACTTTCAAAGACCTTCGTGCCTCACAGAGACAAAGGCCAAATTTTTAGTTCTGCAGACATAAGGCTTCTCTCCTTGGATACACAAACTTGAGTGTATCGACTCGGCAGCAGATGATGACTTTTGTTTCATATCATATACTCTTTCAGGGAGTCTGTTCTGTGCCAGAAGCGAAAATAAAGGCCTGCTGAGGGCTTACAACAAAAATAATCTAAGCTAGAGGAAAGAAGTCCTTTTTTCCTTGATATTTCACAGAAGTCAGGGAGTAGGCTGAAAGCCAGCTGGCTGCAGACAGAGTCTGGCTAAGGCAAAAGTGACAGGGGCTGGTTGGTTGCAAAGAGGAGGCAATGCGGGGAGAGAAAGCAAAGCATAGCAAATGCGAAGGCTAAGAGGAGAAACTGAAAGTTACCAACACACCCAGTTTTGTTTTAAAATTATTATATCCAGTTAAAGATACAGAAATGATGCCTAAAATAGAACACAAAAAGTAATTTCTCTTCTGAGTGCCACCATCTAACCACACTTTTCAGTAAGGATCGGCACCTCTGAGACAGCACCTCCTGTGCAAGGTAGCAGTCCCCACCCATCACTCTTGAGCATCATTCATCAAGCTGTATACATTAGCTGACATATTAGAAACCTGCCAGCTTTTCCAGCAGCTGAAGAGGTCTGAGAATTGTCTGTCAAGAGTCATCTTCTAAGGAAGAATTCAAAAGAGTGATGCAGATGTAGCAGCATGAATCCTGAAGTGTTCCCCTAGCAAACAAAACCAGGCTGCTTTCTACTAAAACAGAGGGTGTGACTCAGGTATGCTTAGGTGAGTGAAGCCTGTGGTGATCCCCACTGACACTGGGATCTCTTCATTTTTCTTCTCAGCGTGGCATTTGGCTCTTTACTGGGGCCTGATCCATGAATAAATCTCCCAGGCACTACTGCAATGCTAGGGAATGCAATAACATCCCAGCAGTAAATTTCTATTCATTTTAGTGAGTGATCATCCTTGCAGTTCCTGTATATGCCATAACACCATATGGCACCTGCTTTTTTTTTCCCAGTCATAATTGGCATTGTTTTTAATTTTTTCTTAAAGGGCAAAATACATTTTTCTTGTCCTGATCTCAAGGTATTAATTAGCTCTTCTGTGCTCTCAGACCATTCATTTTCCAAATTCTATTACTAATATGCCTTTGAGCTAAACCTGCAGGAACAGAAGCATATTCAGTACTTGTTAACCCTTGTTTTTCCATAGTTAGAAATGCCAGAGCAACATGGCTTTCAGGATCCTGCTACAAGTTAATATACAGAGTAGCTTAGAGTAACTTTGAGAATGGGGCCTGGTAGTAAACATCATCATGAAGTACTGTTGCTTGTAGTTGGGGAGCTGAAAGATTAACACATTTCTATTCTGACTCGCTTTTCAGTTCTGCCTCTTATCCAGCAGTTCTTTCCAAGAGTCAGGAGGTGGAATCCTCTGCAATCATTATAGAAATAGCCAATCACTTTTTCTCCACTTTCAAGAGAATTGAAAACTGCCTTTAAAAATGTGATTTGGAAGAGGAGAGAAATTAACATCAGTGTCATGAAAAGAGGTTCAGGCCGGAGGGATTTTCCTCACACACGCACACACACACACTCTTTAATTTGGAAATTCTTGTTCATCCTCCAAACAAGAGATATGATAATAAAATGGTTCTCTCATCAATGCTGTTCTGACACCATAATATATCCTTATGAGATTATGGATTTTTAATCCTCTTTTGAAAGAAATATTTTGCATCTCATTCATGTTATGATCCCAGAGTAATTCTTTTCGGTTTTAAGCCTGGAAAGCAAATTCTATTTTAAAACTCTGACTTGTCTGTTGCATTTTGAAATACAGATGAGAGCTTTTACAGTGATAATTTAGAAAGAAACCTTTTAGCAACACATCAATAATAGAAAATGAACCTTAGAGATAATGCCTTAATATTTTTAAATGTTTAGGCCACTTTATTTAAGCAACACTACAAGAAAACAAAAAAAGAAATACACATCTGCACTAGCTGATCTTTAAGGTCACTTCCAACCCAGGCATTTCTATGATATTCCAGAGATGTGGAAGCTATTGACGTGGTATGAGATGTGTAGTTTCTGGTCAGTGACTTACTGCTTGAAGACTGGAGATAAGTCATAACTTAAGCTCTTTTTCTTCTGCATCACATAATCATCAAAAAACTGATCTGAGACATGATTTAGGGTTCTCTCTTGGCATATAGTTCAAACACTTGCAAGGTGTTGCTTACATGTCTTCCTTCCTATTCAGAGAGCACTTGAGCATCTTAACCTGCTCTTCTGATGCTGCTCCACATCTTCCAGACAATCCTCTGATGCAGAGTTTAGATGTTCTTGAAAGGTCTTTTCTTAGACTAGAAATGCAAATAAGATTTCAGCTTTCATTCTGCAAAATTTGAAAGGAGTCATCATCAGTTCTATTGTATATTTAAAATACGGCTAGAGACAGCTGCAAAGGTGGATGAAGATGAATACATACTGCAGGAGTCTCTTAGTAGGACTGTTTCCAATGATTGCAACTAGAATTAGGGATTTGTAAAAACATGCCAGTGAAAAAGAGTGG
Organism: Sclerurus mexicanus; assembly: GCA_013396755.1. Lineage (NCBI taxonomy): Eukaryota > Metazoa > Chordata > Aves > Passeriformes > Furnariidae > Sclerurus > Sclerurus mexicanus. The sequence continues at coordinate 2,234,430 of VWZF01002590.1, forward strand.
TATAGATTGCAGTCACACAGCAGCAGACCGATATCATAGGACTCTTTAAATAACGCATATAGGAGCTGAGTCACCTGTAGTAGGAACATTTTAGGCTGTGCATAATTCAGGAGCTTTTGTTCCTATAAAGAATACATTAAGCTTTTCAATTCTAAATTTCTAACAGGTCCATGCTCACTTGACAGTGACCAACAGCGACAATTAACATGTTGCACAGTTTAAAGATCTCACTGTTTGACTTTCATTTATCATTTCCATTTCTCCTATAGTTCTCACACTCCCATTCACCCTTGAGACAATGACCTGACTCTAGACCCCATTTGATGGCAGCCTCTGAGGCTGACATGGAGTGAACCCTGACAAGGATTTCGTAGGGATGACTGGATACACTCATACGGCCCAACCAGAGCAGACCACCACAGCTCAAAAATTTCACAATATGCCAAACCCAAGGACTAGAAAAGCTGCTCTCATAATGACTTTCAGCCACATGGAGCAGTGAGATGCCTCTAGGGTGGTTCTTACTGCACCAGGACACACAGAGGACATGTACAGACACAGCTTTCTACAGCTAGGCAATAATCACCTCATGAAGTGTTAGTCAGCTTTCTGCAAGTTCTTCAGCCAGTTACTCACAAATAGCAAAAAAACATGTATTCTTCAGATGCAGAAATTGCTGACTGAAATGTTTATGGCATGAGCTAGATGGATCAGATGAGTGATCACAATGGTCTTCTTGCTGGCATAAAAAATCTATTTAAAAAACAAGTTGTTTTGACTGGGTTGCCTAAATTATTTATGAATGCCTGGATTTTCACACAAGACAAATCTAGAGAACCTAAAATCTGCCATGGCACCTCATGCCAGCTCTTAAGTTGCATTTTTGTTAGCTATCAAATAGCAATTAGGGCATTGCTTAGAATCAACCTTCTGTACCTAATCTGCTGGAAAACATGGGCTTTGAAATCATGCCAGAGTTGTAGGAAGTGTTCCTGTACTTTCCAATAGTGCCTAGCTTTATCACCAAAAGCAGCTAGCACAGGCTGTGATGAGGTTTAAATAGTATAGATCTTCCTTTGCCTGAAATTAAAGCGTTTATTTAATACCTATGTGTATTAAATTATACTTTAACATATTTAAAAATATCTATACTAAGATGGGGTTTTTTTCCTACAGCTGCAAAAGATAAACTGAGAGAGAACCAAACTGTAGTTATGCTGATGACTTTAAGCATTTACTGGAGCTAGATTCTAAAGCACACCAAGAATTTTCCCTACCACAGCAGGTTACAGAAGGGAATTTTAAAAAATTCTGATTCAGAATGTACTGGATCTCCTCACCTTTAAAAACAACTCCTATCATTCTTGATGAACCTTGAGACTAGTGCAGAGGTATCCAACATTACTTTCTAGCTGTCAGGTTGCCTGAAGGTTGGCATCTACCTTGCCTCAAATATGCTCTTGGATGAGGACAGTATTCATTCCCTTATTTTGAGTGGCAGAACAGAAAGGATGTTTGTTAAGAGTCAAAGCTAGAGCTAAAAAATAGGATAAAAGAACCCCTGCAACCATCATAAATTTTGCCTAGAGCCTTGATACAAATTTCTTATGGCTCCTGAGAATTAACACAACTCTTCAGTGTCCATCCACATTAGCACATTTCTCTCAATAAACAGACCTCAGTAGCTGAAAAGAAAATTATGTCTCTACTCTTCAAGCATAAGATGTTATGACAGGAAACATTAGAAAAGGATCAGTAAATTAGATGCCAATTCTGAAGACAACTAGTACATGCAATGTACTACATTACGTGGAGGATAAATTCAAACAGAAAAATTTGGAAACACAAAGAAAACAAAAGCAAATAAAGAAAGTCATAAACAAAAGTCATAAACCAAACACTGAGGACAAAGACTATTTAGATTAAAAGTTTCACTGAATTTAAAACTATGTTCATAGAAATACTTTTTATGTTTAGTAGGACGTTCTGGGGTTTGGTGTGGTTTTGGAATTTGGGTTTGTCTGTTTTTGGTTTTTTTTCTGTTTCCCAGAGAGCTGTGTCTGAAAGTAAACCAATTAGTTATACACAGTAATTAACTTTCAAAGCAATGTCACTCAACAGGCACTGCAGTAAAGAAGTCAAGGGTGCTAAGTTTAGAGTAAAAACTTCAGTACAGACAGCTCCCGTCTCTGATGCTTTTCAGAAGAACTTTTCAAAATCACTCTGGATAGCATGCAGAGATATACTAAATGCTTCTGCTGTTGAGTTACCTCAAAGCTTAGGGACAAAGTTGTTGGGCAAAGTTCCCCTGTCTTGTCCCCATGGCTCTGTGTTGTCTAAATGTGCAGCAGCTCCCTCCTGACTACACAATAATTGACACATGCTTCTTGCGCCAGCTTTGCAAAGCCACTGTCATAGGCTGTGTGTGCTGGGAAACATCTTCTGACCTAACTGGGCCATTTCATGGCACTTCAAGTACTTGTCTTGCCACATGGGCCAGAGAACAGATGAGTATCTTTCTTTTTGCACCTGACTGCCCTTAGCAGGAGGCAGAACTCTTGTGCCACGCTTTGCTTTAAACCAGAACCCTTTTTTTTTTTTACTACTGACTCCAATCCAACTTCCAAATTCAATGGGAACTACAGACATTGTTGAGCAATATGTTTCATGGATATAGCAAGAATACTTTTTATAAAAAACAGCGGCCTACATAAATTTCCACCTCACATTCCTTAAAAGAACCAGCTGAACAGATGCCCAGCTTCCTACTCGAACCTAAATTAAAAATACATCCTAATGTGTTAAGCTGCTGTTCATTTTAAATCAGACTCTGAATGTAGGGATAATTCTGAAAGGTTGAAAACAATGCTCATCTGTACCAAAATCCAAGAGGTCAAGCATAGAATGGGGCAAACAGAGGTTGAACAAAACGCAAAGTCATTGTTTATGTTGTTCAGCTACTGGAAAATTAAATCACAGGAGTATAAATAATGGAAGCCAACACATTTTTATGAAGAAATGTTAAATAAACCACAATTTCTTTTGTAAAAGCAATTGAGTAGATATATTTGGATAGTAAGACTTGACAAGTACCACTTCATAGGATTGTGATTACAAAACTAATATGATACAGTATCAAAAGCAGTTAGCAGATGGTTTGCAAAGTTACTAAAAGTCACCTCAAAAAGTTACAGGCACTAGAGTATTTACATTATAAAAGAGTCTGTTCAGAGGGTTGGATCAGGACAGCTCAGTGACTGGTACAGGTCTCAGCATTAACCAGTGTTTTCAACAGTGTTCTAAAAGTAAACATAAAATTATTGCTGATAAAATGAGATAAAAAAAGATTAACAAGGCTGTTAAATGTTGATAAGTAAATCAATCAGAATGACAAGTCACTTTCATAAACTTTTCCCATTCAGTAAAAATATATTTTCCCATAGACATCTAAAAGCATAAAATCTATGAAGGTGCTTTGGAGATCATATTGCAAAAATGGGAAAAGGGAAGTAAAAGGAGTGGATTATGCTCTGGAAAGCAGAAGCTCAGGGAAGGTCAATGACTCTGAAAATAAAACTGGTTGAACAACTCCACATGAGCTCCCAGCAGCAAGTAATGACAAAGATGATATAAGTAGTATTTGTGTAACCATGGAAAAAGTGAATAGAGTAGAATGATGATTTTGCCACAATTTCAGACAAGGGAAAATCCAGTTTGAAGACCGTGGTGGAAGTTCTGATATTTACAGTTTTTGGAAGGGTGTGGAAAATCATTCAAGCTGTCTGAAAACTGAAAAGACTGAGAAGTAAAGAAGTTGCCTCAGAAAGACACTCAGGCAGGTCACATGGTTAGCGCAGCAAAGATAACCGACTCATATAAATGTCTTCACATGGAGAAAATGCTAAATATCAGACAGCTTTTTAATCAGGCAAAACAAGAACTACACTCAGGATCCAGACCGGTTCAAATGGGGAAAGATGTTTGCAAATGCAGAGGCACAGAGCTCCTGTTACCCAGGGAAATAGCATATTCTCCATTTCTGTCGTCTTCCCATCAAAACTGGCAACAGGTCATTTCCAATCAACTTACCGAAAACCTGTCTCAGCTAGATTCACATTAGTTGCAAAATCTTTTCATGCTGCTCTTCCCTGGGGACAGTTTGAGACCCAGAAAAGTGAGCTTCCCACAAAATGCAAGATTTACATCTTGGGAGATATGGATTCAGTCCTTGCCTCTGCCAAACATGATTTGTGTTTCATTGAGATAGTTACTTAGAGTAAGCTTCATTTTACCTACTTTAACGTATCTAAAGACTAGATGTCTATTCAGCATATATGTATCTGAAGCATTTTTATCCTAAGCATCTCTGTCAATCAGTGGAGAGAAGGAGGCACCATTGGAGAGTTGTTCTTTCAATAATTCTCAAAAAAATCACCATACAATGAGAAATTTCATGCTTTGAAGAAATCTCTATGCTGATGGAAGGAAGGCAGGAAGGTGACAGGCTTAGACTTGGCCAGTGACACCCTAGACATATAAATAAGGGAAAGTTTCCCTTAGCCTCTGCTCAAGAGGATATTAACATATTTAAGCTGCTGTGGAAATAATACCTTAGAGACTTCATATTATTAGGAAATACATGAATAGTTATAATAAATGGAATCAAGAAATCACAGTGTTCAAATTTTTGCAAGGCTCCAGGATGAAAGAAAACTGAGTCTTGAAATGGCATTGGAATTTATTTAGACTGTGTTCCAGATCTCTGAATGCCATGGAGAAATACTGAGGGTATTCAATCCATGTACATTTTCCTTAATGGCAACAACAGCTTAAAATATCTCTTTCCCAAACAAAGGAACCCATTTTGAAGGGTTATTTTAATTCAGCCTGGCTTTCAGGATGGCAACAAAGTTGTGGCAGCAGAGTTGATGGGGCCATGAACTGCTGTGTGGTCATTTAAACCAGATTCATGACTGAGGGGAGGGGCGAAAAAAAAGGAATTTGGAGTTTTGGAGTTACAGTATAACACAGAATAGTTAAGGAGACAAATGACATTCCAGCATAGCTCTGAAATGGCACAGAGTGCTGATTCAAGATAGTTGATCTTATGACATGGAAGAAAGGAAGAAAGGAAGAAAGGACATTTCTTTTCACTGAAAGGTAGAGTCTCTCCCACCTACAAAAACTTTGGGGGCAACAGCTAAAGTGACCACCCTAAATACCAACACAAGGAACATCCAGCAATGAGTTTCCCATCTGCTTGATCATAAAAATATATATATCTTATTTCTTTTGGATTTGATCCCAGCAGTCAGATAGGGAGACAGTGTTGCACTTCCCTTATAGTAAAACTTAATCAGTACATCAAGCAATCCATTCTGCAGCATTTCCTTAGACCACAAGTGTTTACTTCTCAAAACACTAGTGAGCAGGAACAGTGGCCCTGTTATGAGGATCAAATGTGGCTCTATCTAGCAAAGCTTCATGTCACCACAACAGTGCAGCAAACATCACTCCAGCTCTTTAGCACACTCCTGCCTGTCCTGCCCCTCAGGGTTTCTCAGCAGTTCCAAAGACCCACAACTAGATTCATGTTAAAAAGAACTAAAAGAACAACCCCTCAAACTGCATTAGGAGGCAGAGAAGACTTAAATAACATACTATCAAGGCTAGAAGCAAAATCCTGTCTTTGTTCAAGCAATTTGCATAATGACTCTTCCCTTTTTGACACCTTTCACCTTTTTTTTTTTGCATTGGTTATTTAATGTAGTCATTACACTTGATCATGGCAGTTTGAATGGGATGCTGCCAAAAAGGCATTATTTAGCAGGGTCTGAGGGGCTGGATATTTGAGCAGAACATTTTACTTTAATGAGTTTCCTTGAAAAGAGCTTGTAGGGATTTTTCTCACAATGTTCTCAAGGACCTGGGGTTGGTTGGGGTGGGGAAAAACACCAAATTTCAAATACCTTTACCCAGAATGAAATTTGACTAAGTAAATAGCAGGGATTTATCTTAATAAAAAAGGAGAGACCAATTCACACAGAAAAGACCTGAGTACATTATGTTTATTCCCTGTACTACACTTACAATTTTTCAGCTAGCTTACCAAATCTTTCCAATCAATATCCTGGTTGATGTTTCAATGTATGTTAAACAGATACAAGAGATTAGAAGAGCAGAATATAAAGGTATACGCACATTGGACATAAACATGTTTAGAGAGATCAAATTCAACAAGAGGAAGAGCCCAAGATGTGAACCGGGGTAGTCAGGAGACAGAAACCCACAGCATGACAGTAATGTAGCAATAATCCTAATAGCAGGTTTGCCATGGTGACAAGCTCTGTGGCAAGAGCAGACCTGCTGGGGCTGGCTCTGGGCTGGCCCGGCAGCACGACACTGGGCTTGGATGCAAATCGGGCTTATCACAGGTCTTCACTGCAAGAATGGGGTTTGTGCTCTCAACTGCAAGGATAAAACCAGCAAGGAAAAGTCAGCCTTGCTACAGGAGTACGATACATCAGAGGAAACTCTTCTGAGAAGTGTCTTAGATCCCAAGAGAGCATTTGGCTGAACAGTTATTTTAATTGCAGGGAGACAGGGAGGGGAATTTTAAGTTTTCTTCTACCCAAATAATCATTAAAAGAAAATGTGAAGACGTGACAGGAAATGTGAGTTTCAAAATTCCTAGAGCAGAAGAAAATACTAAAGAGCAAAGTACTGTAAATAATCTAGCCTTTACTTTTTTTTATTTGGTTGGGAAATTGCACTTGCTTAGGTAGTTGACTTTAACTAGAATTCACTTGCATATTAAATCAATCTGCAATTAATATGAATTAATCTAATATTCTAAAGTTCAGAATTCCAAATTTTTCTTCCTAGATCATTTTACTTCTTACTCAGAGAAATTAATGTCACTGTCTCTTCCCAGTCCATCTAAGTAGTCAATTTAAGTAGTGTTCTGTCTCCAGTAATTTCTCCACTTCCACAGATGAACCTGTGTGTCTAGAAAGTTTGAGCATCAGCCATCAGAGTGACAGCTTCAAGCTGCAAGGCTGATGAGCCTACCTTGTGTGGCCTGCAGCAGTCGTACTTCTCCTTTTCTACTCATTTACATAACTTCTTTTTGCAAAACGTTTTGCTCCTTACCAGCTTAGCTGAATTCTCTGTTCCTTTCATTTCACTATGACCATATGATTCTTTTAAATTATTTTGATGAGCTCCTAGAAAGAATTACAAAATAAATAAAAATTTAAAAAAAAAAAAATTAAGCTATGGGCAAGGACAGATAATATGGTCTCTTCCCGAGCCAACCCAAGGGTCATACATCTGTCACTTCCTTTTATCCTATGTGCTCATTATAAGAAAGGCCTGTCACACTGGAATAATGTTCTTGCCAGTTTCTTCTTTATGTGGAAGAACTCCAACATGACATAGATTTTTGCAGTAGGTTAAGCCTAAGGCAAAAGACATGTGAACAACATATTTCTTCTAACCTGCCCAGAAATGTGAACATTTTCATATCCTTAGTGCCATACATTTGCCTCTAAAGAATGGAGCCTTGTCTGCAACCCCAGAAGCTCGGCAACAGAAAATCACTTTAAATAAATATCTAATATACTGTAGAATAAATATAATGAATTAGTCATTGCTCCTTACCACAATGTAGCAACATTCCTGAAAGCCAGGCTCTATTAGCATTTTGAAGAGGTATTGAGACAAGGATGGGTGTCCTGGGGATTACTGCAGTGGGAAGCAAAGATGAGACAGTGGTACGTTATAAAGTGCAAACAGGATGCTGCCACAGCCTCTCCATACACCCCTACACATTCCTGCAGCTTTGTTTGTAACTTGACAAAGAATTACCTAATAAATTAGCTAAACATTTGGCTCTTTTCCTCTACTTGCTTGTAAAGATGCACATTTGTAAATAAACTTGTGGGTTCAGTGAGCCTGTAAGTGAATAGCTCCTTTGGATACTCATTGTACACTTAAACCAAAATAAGATAGCTATGCAAAGAAGTAAAACTAAACATGCGATACATATTAAATGATGCTCTCAAGCAATGATCAGTACCAAATCCTGCACTCCTAAGGATCATGTCATGAACTGGTATCACTTGATACAGTTTTATTATTCATTGACAAGCCTTTCATTATTCTTACTTGTTCTTCTCATCTTGTCAGTTCACTGTTTTTATAACAGTTTCTGCCCATGGGTGCAAGTGAGTGTGAGGAGGTGATTGGCTCTTAACTGGTAGTTAAACTCACAGAGCTCCAAAGCATCCGTAAACAGGCTCACATACAAACACGTCATCTGTCGTAGTAACATGAAGATCTGCAGAGCAGAAACCAACACGCAGTAATGACTAGAATCAAGAATTACTGCATAGAATGCCCAGTAATACCTGCAAATGTAAACCATATTTTGCTTTTTTTATGAACCTGTGGATAAAACAATTTTTGAATATGGTCTATGGGGAAGTACTGCAAATAGAGCAGCTGTTAACTTTGAGAGTTACAGTAGAAAAAAAAGTTTTATTTCCACCATGACATTTCTTATTCTTCTTTTCATTACCTTGTTGGATATGCCCCTGGCCCAGACATACCTACCATCACATATGTTTCTATTTAAGGCTCTGCCTGAAAGCTCAGAGGTCTGTCTGTTCAAACACTGTGCCTTGCTCAGCTGAGACCATGACACACCTGGATGGGAACAAGACTGCACATAAGCTTAAACTAATCTACATTATTACCTTCAACAATATGAAAAGCCTCCACATCTGGTGGGAGAGACCATTACATGCTCTCCCAACCTTCAGTTCTATAAAAGATGACTATTTTTATGTATTTCTCACCTGGATGTGAGATATGTACTGACAGATGCTATAAAACAAATTCATCCTCACTCATCATTTAAGTACTGTCATTGAACTATCTCTGAGATTCATGGGGCATCTGGGAGCCCTTTCTTTGTGATAGGTAATACACTCATATCCTCCACGAGTGGTGTAATTATCAGTAATAACTGCATGTTGTGTTATTGACTCCAGACGACATGCATTCACAGACACCAAGTTAAATCTGAGGTCTCTTTGAAGTCTTGATGGAACACCAGGGAGAAACATACGTTATATAAACTTATATATATATAACACTTATATATAACATATATAGAAACTTATACCATATCCAATGCATACTTGTTCTCTATTTTATTATAACCTGGAGATGTGAACATTATATATTAAATCATCTTTACATAACAGTAGAAGCATTTACTTATATGGCAGATACCAATATTTGCTACTAACAGAAATTTAAACTACTATATATCATAACAACCCCAGTTATCACAGCAATCAGAGGGGGTTCTCTAGGACTGTGTCCAGATAATCTTTTAATATCTCCAAGGCTAGAAACTCTATAACATCTCTGGACAACCTTTTTCAGTCCTCAGTCACCTTCAAGGTAAAAGTTTCCTGATGTTCATATGACACTGCATGTGTTTCATGTGTTATACCACTTGTATTTTGCCCATTGCTTCTTTTCCTGTCACTGGGAACCACTGAAAGAGCCTGGGTCTGTTGTCTTTGCACTCTCCCTTCAGATAGTTGATGAGATCCCACCCAGGCCTTGTCTTTGTGAGACTAAGGAGTCCCAGCTCTCTCAGTCATTCCTCATAACAAAGACGCTCCAATCCCTTAATCATCTTCTTGGCCATTTCTTAGACTCTCTCTCCAGCGTGTTAAAAACCTGGATTGAGGAGCCTGAAGGGACACAGCAACTGGGTGTTGCTACAGCGGTGCAGAGTAGAAGGATCACCTCCCTTCACTTGCTGGCAACACTTCTCCTAATGCAGCCCAGAGTTACCTTTGGCCTTCTTTGCAGTGAGGAGACACATTGATGGCTTATGTTCAACCTGGTTTCCACCAGGACCTCCCGATCCTTTTCTGAAAAGCTGCAGTGTATGCTGGGTGTCTCTGTTCCCGTCAGCCCATTTCTCCAGCCTGTCAAGGTCCCTGTGGAGTGCAGCACAACCCTCTGCAGTACCAACCGGTCCTCCCAGTTTTATGTCATCTACAACTGCTCTGTTTCATCCTTCATAAGATGATTTCTATGAGGTTATAAAACATCACCATAAAATATACAGACTTTGTTTTGAAAGTATATCCTCACAGCACTTGTATGCTGATTATAACCGACAGAACAACAGCAAATCCACTGCAGTTGCTTAGCAGATACCTTAAAGAATGTGTAATGAAAAGATCATGACTACTGGTCTGTGAGAAAAGTACTGAGTTAACAGTGTTACACTGGTCCAAAAAGGTGGGGAATTTCTCCTGTTGAAGTGTTGTGTTCCTCCTGGACAAGCAGAGTAGCTAAGAAAAAAAGGAACAAATGCCTGCATTCTTCATCCAAAAACATCGCTGGAAATCTCTCTCCAGGCATTCAGGATGGGATGCCAGTGTCTCTTCAGTGGTACTTGTAAGAGAAAAAGTCTCTCTTTCTGTCTGTCATTTGGGCATTAAGAGGTATTTCCCAAAGAATACTGCTGGCCACTAATGCCTTGAAGGTTACTACTACCATTACATTATTGTCACTGCAGCATTGAAATTCTATCAATTGAAATGTTCCTTATAGGAATATCAAGGACAGATTTACTTTCCAGTGTTTGAAAAGGCTGAAATTTCCATGGACCAGCACTTCTCATTTGCAAATTTGAGACTGATTTCAAAAGGTCTATACACATCTCAGAGCTCCCCCAGCAGAGCAGAGATGACAGTAGAGCAGCTAAGCCTTGACTAATAGGCTGACACTGCTTTATGGTAGGACACCCTCCAGCTGCTGAAAAGCAATGAAGGGAGACTGAAACATTACCAGAGAGACAGACAACTTTTAGGTTGTTCCATTTCTGCAGGAGGACTAGAGTAGGAACTTTCGTGGATCCACTAATTTGCAAGAAATTTAGATCTCTTCATCCAGCTTTTGTTACTTCTCACAATGCATTTATCTATTAATTATTTCATGCTGTAACAACATACCAATATTCCTTTCACCCCACTTATATTACAGATTACAGATATAGGGACTAGATGGCACCAAACACTTTTGAACGTGACAACTTATCTTCTATGGATCTGTAAATATATGAGGAATGTTGTCACTGTGATAGATACAAATTATAAAAAAAAATCCAAAACCAAAACAACAAACCAGGTTCTAGACAGAGGTTGTTACTTTTATTTTATCATTTGGTTCCTTTGTGAAGAGCAGATATTCAATTCCTTCATCAGATCTGAGAAAGAAGCACTGAGGCTCATACTAAATCCAGACTAGGAGCAAGGACTCCCAGCACTTGGCCCCCCCAACATCAGTATCAGTGCTGTGATTGCTGGAGTCACCCAGCAATACAAATTTGATCTGACTCAGCCGTGGGCACATGATTGCAGTTCTCTTGTGTTAGTCAGACACTACAGAGCTGTATTCTTGTATGCTGGCTCTGTCTCAAGGGAGGAGGCAGGGGGCAAGATGCACTGAGCTGACTCAACAAAGATTTCTGAACAAGGATCCACGAGCAGCTCGGCCCCTTGCAGTCTATAGCCATGGCATTTTGGAGTGGACTTCAGAAACCCTCAGCCCAGCTGCAAGCTATTGGTAGATCAATAACACCATTGACTTAATTCCCTACTGAGTTTGAGAGACATGCTGTTAGCACCTGCAGAGCAGAAAGAAGTGCCAAAAGGAGAGAGGAGGGGTCATCAGTTTTATGGAAGAGCAGAAGCACCAAATATCTATAAGCTACCAGAAACAGAGGGATCTGCCAAGAGTGGTTACAAGTAAAATAAGCATTTGTATTTGTAGCTCACAATCATAGCACTGATATTATGATTCCCATCTCCTTTCATGCCTCTCTGAGAGATGTATCTGATTACAATTGTTCAACTGCAACTAGAGAGCCAAAAGTTGCAGTCCTCAGTAAGCAGCAATCCTTTTAATGCAGTGATCCAGCACTGCCATGCTGTCCCTTCCAGATGCACTATTTTCCCCTAAGTGTGTCTGTCCTCTTGTTTCCACCACTGGACCACAATAACATCTGACTGAATTTTCAAAGATGGACACACAGTGTGTGGTCAATATGATAAAGGCTTTTAGAGTCCTGTCCACTCCTAGGCTACCTTATTTTGCCACAGTGAAACAGACTCTTTGCTCATGTCAACAACATTTTATGTGAACTGGTGGAGAGGACTGGAACTGGCCTTTCTTTCCTGTTCCTCCTCCTCCACAGCATTGCTGAGATGTTTACTACTCTGGTGTCCACCTGCCGACCTATATAGTATAAATTTGGACTGAGGCGAATTTCACAGTTTAACAAATACAGAATATATTTTAAAGTCACATTTGGCCAGATGTAGCCAGGTCTGGAAAACATCAGTCTACAAGTTATCATAACTGAAATAAAATGAAAGCATAATTCAGCCAGATTCAGCATTACTCAATGCAGTGGAAAGTACTGCTTCCAAAGCCTGAATCTGCTGCCCTTTTTTGAGTTTCTCTCTGCTGAAGACTGTAAATTCTTGATGCGATGTTCTTTCCTGAACTGTAAAATAGATTGATTCAAGTTCAATTTGGCTAAGCAAGAGCAAGACTTACTGAAATCAGAGAGATTTAGAGCAACAGGGTTCTACACATCAGCTGTCCTAGCACTGACAACTTGTCATACAAGGACTGATAAAATCTTCAATACAAACAGTTATTTGGAATATTAAGTCTGTACCTAGTGGACCTGGATCCTTCAAAAACATGAAATGACTTGGAAAATTGAGGGGGCACCTTTTCCGCAGGTACTTAGGTAGTCACTTGTCTACCTCATTACACAGCTAAATACCTTTGAAAATGTAATCTTCAGTCATACTCTCAAAGGAGACAGATTTTCAGAGGTGCACAGGTGGCCAGGACGTTTACAAAGTGCCTAGTTGTTTAGTTAAAGTGAGTGAGAGTTACGGGTCTCATATAAAACCATGTCAATCTGCCTAACTAAAAACCCAGCTCCTAAGATCATGTGTCTAGTTAAAATCAGTGAGGCTGGAGCTCTTGCAAGCTCTCAAAGTTATTCTTTGGCTTTCTATGAGGTAGTTCCCAGGCAGCCAGCAGGAGTACCTGATCTATGGGAACAAGGAGGGAAGATGTGTTCAGCCTAAACCAGCCTCCAGACACAGCTGGACTGTCAGGACCGAGATCTGGCAACATCAGGGAACAGACAGTCCATAAAAAAGCTGACATTAAAATAGGCCAGTCCAGACCTTCACAGAGACACTTCAATCATATCTGCACTTTTTAAAAAAAGCTGTGGGTTTGCTCAGACCATTTGAGAAGGTGTTATTCTTTAAATAGCAACTTAGGATGAGAGCTGCCACTTCCAATTTCATCATCCTTCTCTAATACAGCCTGGTGCTTTGCAGCTGGATAATTAACCTTGATATTCATTTGGACTTCAAAACACACAATTCCCATTGCTGTCAATTAGCTGACAATGTCAAGTGTGTATTGATAGAAGATTTTTGTGTGACCCTGGCAATATAGCATTTGTGAAATTTCAGTCCTTCATAACTAACTCTAACAATTTTAGAATGGGGAGTGACATTCACAGAATGGTTGAGGTTGGAAGGGACCACCAGAGGTCATCTAGTCCAACCTCCCTGCTCAAGTAGGGTGCCCTGGAGCACTTTACTCACAATTGTGTCCAGGCAGATTTTTAATATCTCCAGGGAAGGTGACTCCTCAGCCTCTCTGGGCAACCTGCTCCAGTGCTTGGCCACCCTCACAGTAAAGAATTTCTTCCTCATGTTCCGGTGAACTTCCTGTGTTCCAGTTTCTGCCCGTTGCCTCTTATCCTATTACTCAGCACCACTGAGATTGTGAATTTGGCACTGGATTGAGTTCACTAAACAGAAGGGATGTACGTTAGGGTTTACCCTGCTTTCTTCTCTTATGGCAATGCAGCTTTCTGAAAGATCCTCTAGATAATTTTTAAACCTTCTTGTACAGCTCTGAGTGCACGAAAGATGCCTCGATCTCAGGGCATTCAGAAGCTACCACACTTTTTAGCACTAAGCTAAAAAGGGGGCAGGGTTATAAATGATTGTTACACAACAATCTTTGGTATATGAGGCCATACAATAAACACTGCAGTATGAAAATGAGACAAAGTATGATAAGGGCCAGTGGCACTTTATTTGTCCCACTGATTTCTTTGCATTTATAATAAAGAGTTACAGTCTGCTCGTAACAAGATTAAATTAGTGGGCAGAAAGAAGTTTGAATCGGACTGTTTTCCTGATATCCCGCAGTGGGTTGCATTCTGCTGATGAGTGTCAACCCTGCAAGCAGGCAAACATTCACCTTGAGAAATGAACAACTTTAATCAGGGCTTTAAAAGCAGCCAAAGCAGTCAACAGCTAAAATGAAAACAGTTCAAACACAACTGCTTTTCTTTTTAAATATTATTTTTCCTCTCCTGTGAGCATGGGAGATAATAACAAAAGTGAAACATTCTTGTACTAAAAGTCAAGAGCAGCTCCAGTCCCTTCCAGGTTAGAAATCCTGTCTCGTGACTAAGAAGGGATAGCTGATGCTCAATTGAATGCTTTCGCACAGGCTAACCAGAGCCTTTGTGAAGGTTCCCAATGTGAGCCAATGAGAGTTTGATCTCCATATTTTCAGAGGACTTTACCTCATCTGCTGAGTAAAAATAGCTAAAAAAATAGAGAAAAAAAAAAAAAAAGAAAGAAGAAATATTGATCTGTGTGGTTTTCCCTGGATTTGAGAATGACATCAACCTCTGGGCCTTTATCTGAAATACTCTGACAGTAACAAAAACACTTACTACTCCATTTTCTACACAGGGTCAACATTACGAAGAGGAAAAACGGGCTTTGAGCCATGAAATAATTGCACTCAATAATCACTTAATAGAGGCCAAGGTGACGATCGATAAGTTGTCAGAAGACAATGTAAGTATTTAATGATGGATATATCTTGAGATTATATTCAGAAATAAATTAGGTCTTGCACTTTCCATGAAATTATAGAATAATTTGTTATTATTTATGTAAAATGTAACTTGTCACTTCAACAGTTAAAGTTTGTTTGTTTGTTCCCATCATTTTGTAAATTCAAGTCTCTTTATGCTGTGCGGTTGCGGTGAGACTTTTCATTAGTATTTTTTCCTTGTGCTTAACCTGAAACTGATATAAAATTTTCTAAGAAATGGCAATATTCCCACATTAACTTTGCCATCAATACAGCAAACTGGTGCAAGTACATGCTCAGAGCTGTTGTGGGGACATGTGTATGGAGTCAGGACTCATTTTAAGGATTTTAGGGACAGTGCAGAGCCCCACATTTCCCGCAGTTCCTCTGTTCTTTCAGTCTTTGCTCAGCGAAATGGGATGCCCAGCAAAAGTGAGCACTACTAACAGAAGGTAGTATTAACTCAACCTGGTCACTCAGATCATTGCAGGGAGCAAGAGACAGGTTATCCTCAGTGGTCATTAATATGGAAAAATTTACCTATGTCTGTGTGAAATAAAGCAGGGAACAAATCTGGTGATTGTTACCCTGCATCTCACTAAACACTGCTGAAAACTGGCGTGCGTACTGCAGCTGGCAACCAAGCTCATTAAATCCTTCCAGGAACAAACTTACAAAGACAGCAAGCAAAGGAAGATTGCAGCCATTTAGTTCATTACTGTGCCATTCCTTCGACACTTAATAAAAAATTAATCTACAGAAGATATGTTTCTTTTAGCACTTATTTTTTTGGCATCTTGCATTCAATCTTCCCATATTTCCTATGAACTCTTAATCATAGCTGGGAGCATTTGATCCCATTAAAATGCCTGTTGATGTGAATTGTGTCTATGCAATTAACAACTTTCCAACAGACACAAAGAGTTCATAATCTGATCCCTTGCTTTTATAAAAGTTAAGTTAAAAGAACAGTTACTTCACAGCTGTAACAGCTGTAACTAATGGAGCATGGTCAATTTAATGGGCTACATTCAGGTTTTAGAACCACAGGTATACATCCAGACTAATTCAGCTGAAATCAGTGGAGTTATTTCAGATTTAAAATAGAGGTGGAAAAAAATTGTAAAACTGTCCCTGTAAGTATTGCATTCATTTACACTACTTCATGTGGTCAGGTATGAACCACACTGGAAGTATTTTCAATATACTCTGAACATTACAGTATAGTCCAACAGCCTCAAATAACAGTACCACTTCTCCATACTTGAGGTTGGTTCACAGAGAAAATTCTGCCTTTCCAGGACTCAAGGAAAGGGCATGAATATGAGTCTGGGGAGGTTTAGTTTAGATACCAGGAAAAGGTTCTTCACACAGAGAGTGGTTGGGTGCTGGAACAGGCTCCCCAGGGAAGTGCTCACAGCACCAAACCTGACAGAAGCATTGGGACAATACTCTCAGGAACAAGGTGCGTCTCTTGGGGATGGTCCTGTGCAGGGTCAGGAGTTGGACTTGATGATTCTTGTTGGTGCCTTCCAACTCAGGATATTCTATGATTCTATGACTCTATGTAACATCACTAATAAAAGTAAAGGTTAAATTCCAAATTTTAAAATAAAGAACTATGAAACAAACCACTAGTATTATACCTAATAAGTAGAGGTAGGTAATGATAAACTGAAGAATCCAAGCTAGGGAGAACACATTTTTATCTTAGCAATTTTTCTCCCTTCAATTATATTTTCCCTCATTCTTCTGACAGAAATGTAAAATGATGCTTTCAATGCAAAAACGTGTTTTAAACTATGGGAAACACTTCTGGCATTAATTGCCAGTTATTGTTCTAGTTGCCACAGACGGGGCTACTTTCCATTCAAGCAAACATTAAAGGAGAGAAAGTCACTCCCGTCACATGGCATGGCCCAGAATGTTGAGAACAAAGTACATGTGGCACATGGAGCTCACATGTAATTTTTCTGTAGTAATTTTTAAAGCTGCTAAAAATAAAGTCTCAGAAATGCTTTTTGTACTCTCCATGACAACCACTTCACAGAAAGACGCACACAGCTTTTGAAGAAAGGATTAGATTTTGGAGTGATACCATTTTTGGGTAGCTAGTAATGCCATATGGGACTTGGGATACCTGTCTGTCCTATACATTTTGCAGCAATATGTTCTGGGGTTTGTGTGCATGTAACATGTCAGAATCACAAGCACATGCAACAGATTTTGATTCTAAATTGAATTATTGAGTTCTTACTGTTTCAGGAATTAAAATTGTGTGTACTAATATAAAATTTAAGACCCACATAGATTAATATGTCTCCCCACTTCATTTCAGGCAGAAGTGGCATGCATGAAATCTCACACAGACACAGAAAAGATCCACAAACCAGGATCATCCAAAGGCCCTTGAAGATAATTATGAACTAATGATCATAGGAAAACTATCTCCCATCCCTCATAGGCTCACAGGAACGTCTTGTTGCATCTCTTACTACAGAATACCTTAAAATGGTATTTCTAAATAGAAGGAATTTGCTTTTCATAGAAAATTTCTGTATCAGTTTTTAAAAGAATAAGTGGAGTAGTAAAAATCTGCAGGCAATAAACTTGTAACATTAACACCAGAGAAAATCCAAATCATTGCAGTATTCAACACCTTCTGTCCATAAACATGTTCTAAATTTTACAGATTAACACAGCCCAGTGCCCACAGTACCTTCATGCTTTGTAAATCTCATCTCTGCCCACCTATAAAGTCAATTTCTGAAATCAACTTTGTTTTTAATGCAACAACATAAAGAAAAACAACATTCAACTCCTACCTTCAGGGACCCAAAGATACCAGTGGAAGGATACAGTTACACATTCATGTGTGCTAAAATAAATTAGGTAAAGGGCAAATCTGTGTACTGAATTTTCCCATTAATCAGGCTGTAGGAGCCATTCAATAAGAAGATTGTATAAGCAGCTTGCTTAAATTCTCTCCTTCCCTGTGTGGAATTCTCATGGTAATTTTGTGCCCAGTGAAATAAATACTGTGTTCTGCAGCATCAAATATTTGCCATGACATTTAATATATTTCTATAGCTGCATTCTGCAAGATATTAAAGGACCCAGGAACCAGCCAAAAAGTATCATGAGGAGAGACAGGCTCCTTTTTTAAAAAAACAACACAATGTATATTTCTGTAATTAATTTCTCCCACAGTTTCATAAGATTATTTTATCTCTTTCTACAGTAGCATTTTAGTGCTGATCTGGATAATAGTAAAAATTGTCTGTTCCTAAATTTTCTTTTTTGCTTAAAAGATCATGTTTCTTTGAGCCTTCACCGTACCATGCATGTTAACAGTGTAAAGTCCAGTTCCTGATGGTAAGTATCCATCTTCTGAAATGCAGATTACTGCTCTGTTGTAACAGTTCTCAAAATTTTATTCTCAGTAATTTTATCAGCCCTCACAAAGCAAAGGGCCAAATATCTCTGGATTGTGCAAGAAACACAGCATCTTAATGTATTTAAAGATAAAGGATCCTCCAAATTTGCCCGAAGTCAATTTTTAAAAGATTGTTCAGGCATGGGATAAGGGCTGAAAGCCAAAAGTTCTTTGTAAACTTTAAAAAAGTGACTATTTTTTGTTTGTTTTTTCTAGGAGCTCTATAGGAAGGACTGCAATTTAGCTGCTCAGTTGCTCCAGTGCAGCAAGAATTACGACAGGGCACATAAACTTTCAGAGGTAATGTTACTGAACTTCTTTAATATTCATAGAAATAAATATTGTATCTAAAACATGTTACCTCACATATATCAATTCCAGAACTTGGTTGCCATTAAGGTTTTTATTTCCCTACACCCTGCCTTTAAGCCACAGGACGGCTTGAGCACCTGCTCGTGTTCTGTGCCACCTAGGGAGGTGCTGGCAAAATCACAGCCAGTGATGAAACTTGAAGGTACTCTCTTCCCCAAAACCTCTCCTATCCAGTAGAATGGACCTGCTCTGATTGCTTGAAAAACAAAGGGTTAGCAAAAACAAAATACTGCAAACTCTAGAATACAGAAGGCTGGAGAGGAGCAGTGGGGTGAGAGCAGGGAAATTACAAGCTACCAGCGTCAGAGATTCTGATATAATCAATTTTTCTCCTGAAGCTATTTTCCAGTCCAGCTAACTTCCAAATCTGAATTTTAAAATGGACTGACAGAACAAATACCATTTTCCAAGGAAACCAGAGCACCAAACGATTGATTTCCAAGGTGTAAACTTTAATTAATAGTCCTCACTTCCAAGGAAATTAAGCTTGAGAAACAGGCTTCCTTAAAGGGGAGGTAAATATTATCTTAGTGAGTAAGACTGTCTTTAGGGATGCAGGCCCTCCACAAATCAATAGCACCTTCCTCACAAATGTTACTTCAGTGAAGGTCACAGAGAATAGCCTTTCTTTCATCAGTCCCATCAGGTCAACGTTCCCCAAAATAGTCTCTCTTTTGCAATTCTGCGATAGAATAACGCAAAATTAAATGTGGAATGTATAAACTATTCCTAAGTCAGTAGATGGCTTCAGTGCACAAAACTACCCTGGTAAATAAAGATGAAGTGAGACTCTTTTGTCAAACAGGCAATGATTTTATGGAATGGAGACAGAACTTCCAAATTAACCATTATCTTGGTCCTGTTATTTTTTCCTATTAGCTGACTTCCCTTAGCAAATTGTGTCCAGGAGTTATCATGACATTCCTAACGCTTGAAAGCATCCTACCTGTTAGCAGTAATTAGGACCTTAAAAGTATTTAGTGGTTCACTTGCAAAGAACTATCACAAATGTGGGATCTCCCCACAATTTCCCAGACTGTCAAACACTCAATTAAATAGGCAGTCTTCACTCATAAGTCCAAGTATTTATTAATTTAGTGAGTGTGAATGTGCTGTCACAGCCAAAAAACTCCTTACAAATGCAAATATTGCCTGACAAACTATTGTATGTTATCCAGAAACCTAAACTGCAGTACAATATAGTAATATGACAGCAATATCATTTTAGTAATTCCAGTTTCCAGTGCAATACCCAGACAATAATGATCTTCTTAACACATTTCATAACCTTAATAATGTATATAAAGTAGATCAAACAATCAAGCAACAGAATACTAAAGTAAGAGCTGCCCCATACAGCACTTTCACGTTAAATTAACTGTATTTTTTTCCTCATTTTTGTGACAACTTACACCAGGTCTATTTTACAACCTGTTTATTCAATCTTTGTTGCATCTGCATTTACTATGACTAATACTGCTGTCTGCCAGCAGACTGGCAATATCGTATTCTTTATTTCCAATGGAAGACATATGAGCTAATTAGCAACATAATGATTAATCCAAAATATCCTGGAAGGTCTGTTCGTTGAAAAAAACACTCATCCTCTTTCACATAATAAGAATACCATTTCACTACATGCCATATTTTGAACACACTGAGTTTGGAGGATTAAACCAACTTTATAAACTTCCCAGGGAAGCTAAAAGAGGAGGTCCATACCTTATACAATGTGAGACCATGTAAGGAGGCACTGTAAATTTCCTTTGATGAAAATAAAGGGAAGGAGTATAACTTCAGTAATTTGTGGGGCTATCTCCTCTACAGAAATAAAGTTAAGGAGGGAGTGAGATTACTAGGGTCATAAGGTTAGCCACTGTTTAGTTTGTAAAGATGAACTTGATTTCTAGTTACAAAAGGAAAGTGCAGAGTAAATCAGAGTTCAGCCAAGCATTCAAGGGATAAATTTCTAAGTGGCATAAATCAACACAGATATCAAAGGCGCTATCACAATCACAAACTCAAAACTTAATCCATACGTGAGTTCTTCTGATTTCTAGCAAGAAATACTGAGAGACAACCATCACACAGCTCTCTCTCATGCTGCTGTCAGATCAATGGAGATCTGAAATAAGCAAGGCAGATAAAATTTGACTGGAAATCATGTTTAGTAATACCTCAGTAGGCATCACCTACCAGACTTTTTATTGCATCAAGGAATGTGGCCTATCTCTTCAGGTCCACATGGCAGAATGGCAGATGGAATGGAGCTGATCCTGACTTTCCCAAAAAAACCCCCATATGATTTCTGATGCATAACAGACATGGAATAATTCTTTCACAAAAATCACAACATAAATTCAGGTCTTAGTGCTTATTTCCATCAGTGTGAAAGAACATGTTGAGGCTTATGTGGATGGTTGATCTGACAAGCAGCATCCAACTGATGGGGCAAGGAAGCCAGTTTGATTTCCTTCTTCCTGGCACAGGAATATTCCTGTCACAGTAGCCACTACCACTCCTTTAAGTGACAGTGAAGCCAGGTTTTTCAACTCTTCAAACAGCATTGTTTATCAAATGGGAGGCCGGAGAGAGGAAACCAATTTGGCACTGGGTTGAAGGCAAGATGAATTTGAGGAGAGGCAAAAGAACAGAAAAGATTTGATCTCTTCCCCCTCTTTTCTCACTCCCACAGGGAACTCCACAAACGCACACTCCAACTGCAAATCTCATCCATGCAGGCAGTCTGGAAGTGTTGCTGTAGGCTGTAATTCCCTACCTGCCTTTTTAAGATTGTTGTTTACTACATACTTCATATCAGTAAAGTAACCTGGCAGTGCTGGGTTAACAGTTGGACTTGATGAGCTTAGAGGTCTTTTCTGACCTGAACGATTCTATGATTATATGATCATTCCCATCCAACCTCAATCAACTTGGAAGGAAGCTTTTCAGTTTCACAGTGTTGTCCCTGAGGGAAAGCAGAGGAAGATTGTCAAACATTAAGTAGACAAATGGAAGTCATTTGATTATGTTTGTTTCCAGAAATGCACAAACATTGTGGCCTCACATTAGCAGAAGAACCATGTATCGTAAATTATGCAATGTCATGAACAGCACTCATCTGACGCCAGTATTGACATGTGCCCTTTTCTCCTTTCTCCTTTGCCATCTCTTTATGTTATAGTTGCCATCTGACTTTCAGGAAAGAGTCAGCATCCACCTAGAAAAACACGGGTGCAGCCTTTCTGTCCCCTTGTGCCACACTTCTTATGCTGACACCATACCCACTTGCGTCATTGCCAAAGTACTGGAAAAACCAGATCCAAACAGCTTGTCTTCACACTTGTCAAGCCCATCTACAAGGGATCTCAATTTTCAGGACTCAGCTGGAAAAGTTGGACAAAGGCCCCAGTACAAGTCTGATATCTACTGCAGTGACACAGCCCTTTACTGCCCCGAGGAGAGGAGGAGGGAGAGGAGGCAAAGTGTGGACACACAAGTGAAAGACGTGGGGTTCCTGCGGTCCCAGAACTCTACGGACAGCACTGTTGAAGAAGATGGTTTCCATTCCAGCTTCTCTCATGAAGCCTTCCCAGAGTACATTACCTCTCTGCCAACCTCCAGCTCCTACTCCAGCTTCAGCGTCACATCCGAGGAGAAGGAGAATGCCCAAGCCAACACTCTGACAGCCTCTCAGCAAGCAATCTACATGAGCAACCGAGATGAACTGTTTGAAAGAAAGTCCCCTGCAGGTTATGAGCACCAGGGAAGCCCTAGGTTTGCCAAGCCCAAGCCTGCACAGCACATGGAGCTTGCTGAGGACAACGAGAACTCACCCACTTTTACCAGAACTCTGCCTCCGTATGCAAACGAACCTTTTCATTTCTCAGCCATAACACCACAGCAGGCATTAGCAAATCAGAAAATGAGGAACGAGTGCAGGAGCACCCACCTTTCAGAAGAAGACTTGCCCGGGCGATGGAGGCAGTTGAGCGTGGAGGACATTGGTGCATACTCTTACAGGAACGCTGGCAGGCTGTCGCCCTGTAGTTTTTCAGAGCAGTACTACAGCAGCCCTATTAAGAAGGGGGACAGTCGAACAAGCCCCATCTATGCTAGTTACAAAGCAGATAGCTGCTCCGAGGGAGACGATATCTGCCAAAGCAGACTTGTGGATTCTTGCTTCCTGAGAACAGACAGTGGCCTGAATATTGACATCAGCACTAGCTGTAAACAGGACAAATTGCCCACTTACAAAACAAAAGAATCAAGAGACCAAAAAAATGAAAGGATCACTGTCCAGTTATGCAGTAGCAAAAACATTGAAAATAGCCCAGTATTGAAAAGAGAATACGTGGACGTAAGCCCCAACAGCTCAGCAGAGTCGCTCAATCAGAGTTCAGTGGAGGCTTCAGAAATCCACCAGTCTTCCATGGATCAAGGAAGCCATTCAGGTATTCACAGCAAACAGCAGCAGTTTCAACGGACTGGGAGCACTGGTTTAAGTCGGAAGGACAGCCTTACAAAAGCACAATTATACGGAACCCTTCTGAACTAGGCATCTTCCAAAACGGCAATAAGACAACAAACAAAAGGAAGCAAAGAGCATTTGATACTTCTAGTGAACAATAAGGTTCTCAGAAACAGGATTATTATAAAATATATATTCATAATGGTACTATATGTTTAAAACAAAATCTCTTCAAAAACGTTAACAGCACTTTTCACTTAACATCCTTTCCACAAGGGAGACCGTCCCCTCCCCTCTTTTATAAACCTGAAATATTTTTATAAACAAAATGGTATTTATTAGACTATCCTAAGCTATTTGAGCAGAATTCTTTTCCCTTCAAGCAGGTTTCTTATTTATTTTTGTGCATGAGGCCATCTGTGCCTAAATTCTTGGAGGAAAAGGGTAAAATCATGATGGCGGTGATTAAAAAAAAAAAATCCCCCTGATAAAATACCATAAAATGTCATGTGAAATCAAAACAACCAGAACGGTGAATTTGAAGAAGTCTATTTTTTAACAAGAATAGAATTGTATCTTAAGTTATTTCATACAAATGTATTTATGAGTGACTAATGTATGCACAAAGTGATACTAATATTTTGTTCTTTTAATCCACTGTGTTTCTGCTTTCCTATTTTTCCTTGTATACTACCTCAAATGTAATTGAGGGTTTCTTTGTCACATTTTCTGTAGGCTTGCATTTATATTGTCTAAAATGCATGCAGTGTCATAATTAATACTGTATTTTGCATAACTTAATAAAAGACACCAGTGGATCTACTTTGAGAAAAGTAGTTGTTTTTTCCCTTCACCTAAAACAGACCCTGGACAAGAGAACATGGTTTTGCTCTGAGTGGCATCAGTCTGGCAGAAGTTAATGATTAAAGCTCCTGAACTAGATTACTTTCTAAAGGCGTCTCTCTTTCTCTGTAAGCTCCAGAAAACTGGCTGACAGTCCATGGCTTCTGGGTGTGGAAGGATGACTTTTCATCAGCCTGTTGAAAGTAAGCAAGGGGAAAGAAATTGTTTATCCACAGGCTTTAATTCATTAGGCGGGGTTCTTCACACTGAAAGAAAATTGAAAACTACTTGAAAAACAGTGATGTAAGCTCCTCCTCCATTACCCACGTTCTTCATACAATCTTTTAGGTCTTCAGGGCTGTTACATTCCACAGTTGCCTTTTCTTCATATATAGCTTGGTATTTCTAACAATGATTTTTCTAAAGCCTGAGGAAAGTCTGGCCTTCTTTAGCCTATGGGAATTATACCCAAGTCTAAGCAGCCATGCTTTAACCTGTTCTTTTAGCATTTCCTGCATCGATTTTTCTGTTTCTCACCATTTCACCATTATGGAGTGTACAGCTTGGAGAAGGGAAAGAGCAAAAGGAGAAGAGGAGTAAAACAAAGAGGAGAGAAAGAGAAATCCTGTGGATTTTCTTCATGGCTTCAGTATTGTTGTTTGGTAAGAGGCAGAATACAGCAATAAATATTTAGTACTTCTTTTAAGTCATGTTCATGAAACACATATCCTATACTTAAAATACTGACTCCTGACAGCTCGTGTATGGGGAAAGATCTTGCTTAGTGCAATATGTGGTAATAATCAGTGAGATCCCTGTGAAAATCTAAACTAGTTCTTTATCAATCTAAAGTAATGATCTACCATTCAATAGCTATTAAGAAAATATACATTTTCTGCTGATTCTCTGAAACCAGTTACCTGGCAACTAGCCATAGAACTGTTCATTTCCTGCATGAGTATCTTCAATCATGAGGCCAGAGATTCAATGCATTTGGCATGAACAACTCCCATTGCTCTCCATATCCTTCATGGATAATATAAAAATTTGACCTTTACTGATGTGTGCAAGTACTTCCTGTGCTGTTTGGAAGATCAGGCATCAATTCCCCACAGTTCCTCTGAGACCTGTAGCAGCACCATGGAGAACAATGGCAGCTAATAATATCACACAGGTAAGGCACAACATAACTCTAAACTGATGCTCATTTCAGTACCAAAGCTGTAACACACCTTGTGCTTTTATGCCCCCTTACTTGCTCACAGTGAGTGTGAGTGGTAGGACATGCCACAACTAATTCCATGAGTCAATAAAAAACATATAGAATAAAGTTTCCAAAGGCCAAATGTTTCTTATGGCAGGATGTGACCTGTAGTAAATATACGTGGAGATTCAGAAGAGCTGTTATTTCCTCTTTGAAGTACTGAGACAGAAAACAGATGTTAAAAAGCTTCATTATTGACTCATTCAGGTATATAAAATTCAGACAAACCCTAAGGCGAGACATTCATTTCTCTGGTCAATGAATACAAGGATTTGTATGCAAGAGGTGAAAATTAACTGTTACCTAAGAAAATATGTAGGCTGTGGAACAGTAAATTGTGTCATTTATGATCTGGAACACAGTGTCAGACTAATCCTTTTATAATATTGTTCACTAAGTGACCTAAAGTACTATTTTGGTAATTACACAAAATTGCATTTCTGTTAGATATTATATATCTGATTATTTAATATCCTGTGCTATTATATTTTTTTCATACTACTGCAGTTTCAAAGTCTGCTTCTATGCTTCACTTGACTCTTTTTCTCAGTTTATGTGCACCAATATGTAGATTAAAACCAGCCTCTTCAGCCAATTAGTACTGGGGTTTTCTTGTAAAACAACCTATAACTTTGCAACATTTTTCTGTAACAAATTCTGTTATAGAATAATATATAACCCTGTAATGAATTACAACTGAATCAATCAAAATGGCTATAAAAATTCTTCAGCTTTAATATGCTGATTTTATTTTCTCCTTAACTAGAAAAACTGACAGTAAGTTCGCTCATTTTCTACAAACATGAGAAAAAAGCTTTAATAATTCACCTAAATTTTCTCAGATTTGCAGATCTAACTATGGTTTGGTTTAATTTTTTTTTTAAAACAAAAAGAAAAAAAAAACTTTGAAAGATTATAACAAAGAGTTTATTCCTGAGGTTTTAGGGTTGATTTTGTCACATTCAATTTAGATTTGTTGAGACAACCACAGAGAGAGACTTGAGGTGTAAGGATAGAATGATGATAGGTGTCTTCACAACACATTTAAATTTTCTTCATGGCAGTGTCTTAATTTTTTATTTGCTTTCAGTTTTCACCCTGGGAGAAAGTAATCCAAGAAAATCATGAAGATTTTTGGAGTATGTCACCGGGGATATTTAACAGTGCCTACAGAGTTCTCTTCACTCGGTCTCTCCAGACTCACCGTGGTGCACTGTGTCTGTAGCAGGGCTCTGTTGTGCCGTCAGACGGCCTGTTTGGCCCATGCACAGACTTACAGCCACTAAGATTTTAGGAGTTGAACCGGGATAAAAACAGACAAAGAAGGAGAGGATACGCTTTGACCCAGGTGAAAGGGGTAGTAGACCTGTCTGTTGCTTTGTTCCCCAGAGTTCTTCTCTTCTGTAGGACATTTCTGATAGAGAGCAGCATCTAAAACATCATTCTCGGAAGAGCTTATTTCCCTTTTGCATTCAAGCAGGTCTGATTTGATAAACTTGACTCTACTCTTATGTTCATTTAATGATAAGTGACCCCAGAAATGCAAAACATCAGATCTTCAGCCAAACTGCCACAGACCCCTCCACTCCAGTGCCTGAGAATTTGCTGCAAATTACCTTTTCCCAAGGACATAAATGTCTAATTTTCTCCTAAGCATTATAAGAATGCCAAGGTGTCCCCATGTTGCCACAAAACCTCACTTTTCCGAGTGACATCAGATTTCATATGCAGGGTTTGTAGGTAACTATGGCAGGAATTTTGCTTTGATTAATTATTTCATTTGCCAAGAATAAGAACAGAAAGGGTGAGCAAAAGAAGTGGCAAGTCCCCAACAGTGCAGTGAAGCAGAAGATGAAAAATGTCATTTTAATGAATAAAAACCAAAAGCAGAATGTATATGATACAGAACACTGATCAGGGGGAAAACAAAGGGGGCTGAAAGAGATCGGAGTGAGGCATTTCAAATCACAGATTAAAACAGACAAGAATATAAAAATGTTGCCACGGATATGGAATACAATTCACTAGGAATAGCAGTGCAAAAGTATTATGAAATCATGAAAAGCAAATGTATTTTTTCTCACTCCAAATTAAGGTTAAAAAAATGTGCAAAATCTCAATAATTATGAATAATGCATGTTACTTTCTTTTAAACTTTTTAGAAGTTCAGAAATAGATGAAACTTCTAGTTTTAAACCATGCCAAGCCATAACATAGGTAATTTTCAATTCAACAGTTTCTAACTTTTTCACCCAAACTAGAAAATTAAACTAACTAATCCTTTCCCCTTCCAGCACTTTTGATTAAAAAGAATTTTCCCTCCATAATCTATCATAGAGCATGATTATACAGCTACTTAGATTAATTTCCCCTTGTTTAATTTTAAAGTACTAATTGACATCCTTTGGACATTTAAATAAAACTTTTATTCCCCATTCATGCTTAGAACATTGTAATTCTTGCAGACTATTATTATATATCTCCTTAAATACTGTTTAAATTGTGCAGATGTAGTCCTCTCAGTTTTTTTCTTGGAAGACACTCCCTTCAGGACACTGTTTTCGATTCTCTCCCAGGAACACCGTTTTCACCTTTCTGCTGCTGAACACCGTAATATTTTTTAATGTGAACACTGAATCGTTCAAAACTCCTGTACAAACATGCAGCACAGGAAAGGAGGGGACTACACAGATCGGAGCAACTGTACGTGTCATGCTCCCAGCACTGAAATTCTCAAGTCACAGGATCCCACATGGAGTTTTGCATGCAGGTCTAGGGTCCCCAGCATAAGAAGGATATGGACCTGTTGGTGAGAGTCCAGAGGAGGCCACGAAGATGCTCAGAGGGCTGGAGCACCTCTCCTGTGAAGACAGGCTGAGAGAGTCGGGACTGTTCACCCTGGAGAAGAGAAGGGTCCAAGACTTTATAGTACCTTCCAGTACCTAAAGATGGCTACAGGAGAGCTGGAGAGGGTCTATTCAAAGGGCACATAGTGATAGAACAAAGGGGAATGGCTTCAAAGTGAGAGTAGGTTCAGATTAAATATTGGGAAGAAATTTTTTGCTGTGAGGGTGGTGAGGCACTGGAACAAGTTACACAGAGAAGTTGTGGATGCCCCATCCCTGGAAGTGTCCAAGGCCAGGCTGGATGGGGCCCTGAGCAACCTGGTCCAGTAGAAGGTTCATACCAGGTGGGTTGGAATGAGATGATCTTTAAGTCCATTCCAACCCAAACCATTCAATGTTTCTATGAAGGCCTGCACAGAGTTTCAGCTGCAAGCTTGTTAGGCAGTAATGTTTCTCCCAAAATCAATAGATCAGAGGCTCCTTAGTGCCAGGTTTTCTAAAGCTGTAACCCCCGGAGCACAGTTCCATTCCCAGCCTTAGAGATCTATGTCACTTTTCAGGACTTTTGGCAGTACCTTTGCTCTAACCACAGGCATTGGTGTAAGCAGCAGCTTATAAGCTTACACCATCAGCCAGCCATGCTGATCTGCATGCATTAAACCATGGTATGTTGTCTACATGGTCTTATATCAACATTATCAGAAGTTTTTGTTGTTTTCGTAATCTTTCCTCCATGTCTGTTTCAAAAGCTTCATTGTTATAAAACAACTTTAGCAATTCAGTCCATCTGTAGCAGTCTTCCATTCCAGCTCCTCTCACATTATTTTCTCTTTGGTATTTTCTTTTTACTGTATTAGCAAAGCTATTTTAGTAATTGAGAGTTTTTGTTTAGCTGCAGTTAAAAAGAATAGTTTGAATATTCGTAAGAATAGTTTGAATATTCATGCAATGAATGGTTTTGCTGCTTGTGCAGTGAATGCACTTCCACTGATGTTCAGTTTTGTGCTTTTCACTCTCTGCTTTTACACTTCTATTCTCCAGAAAGATACATCTTTTCTTTTTTTTTTTTTTCTTCCCCTGACTTGAAAAAGCTTCAATTGCAATTCTCCACTTTCAGTGCAGGATCTTTTATAACACTTGGATCCAAGGGCTGTATCTGTAAAGATACAATTTTCACTTCTTGGTGTATCTAGGTTCGTTCATATGTGCTTTCTAAATTAATCAATATGTGTTTGAGGACAAACTTGACCTCAGGAGTACATACTTAAGTGCCCTGCATGAACAAATTTCTGTAGGATGGGACTAGTGAGTGTGTACCATTATCACTATATACATTATGTGACATGAGAATTTGCCTAAGTAGGAGCAATATACTCCAATCCTTTACAATAGTACTTAAGTGTATATGTACTTTGTTTCTAGTGAACAGCTACTGACCATTTTCATGCCAAGCTACTCTGATGTTGAGTTTTAACTACAAAGGCCCATGTTGTGGTTGAACCAGAGCTGACAACTAAGCACAATGCAGCTGATTGCTCACCCTTCTCACAGCTGAACGGGAAGGAGAACGGGGCGGGGGGAAGGTAAAACCTGTGGGTTGAGATAAGAATGGTTTAAGAATTGGAAAAAAAAAGTATAATAATAATAAAAAATATGAAAACTTTAATGAAAAAGAAGACAATGAAAAGAGATAAGTAAGACCCAAGAAAGACAAGTAATGCACAATACAGTCGCTCACAACCTGCTGACCAATGCTCAGCCCATCCCACAACAGTGATAATCCTCTCTCGGACAACTCCTCCAGTTTATCTGCTGAGGATAACTTCTGCAGTATAGAAAATTCCTTTGGCCAAT
The DNA here is from genome assembly GCA_013396755.1 of Sclerurus mexicanus. Classification (NCBI taxonomy): domain Eukaryota; kingdom Metazoa; phylum Chordata; class Aves; order Passeriformes; family Furnariidae; genus Sclerurus; species Sclerurus mexicanus. The sequence continues at coordinate 2,264,552 of VWZF01002590.1, forward strand.
TCAGGTCACCTGTCCTGGCCATGCTTCTCCTGCACCTCCTCACACACAGAGCATGGGCAACAGAAGAGTCCTGGGTTTAGAGTGATCATCACGTAGCCACAACTGAAACATCAGTGTGTTATCAGCATCATTCTCATACTAAATCCAAAACATGGCACTGTACTCACTACTAAGAAAAAAATTAATTTTTATCCTAGACAAACCCAAGACAACCCCTAACATCTTAATTGCCTTAAAAGAGTTACAATTACATTTCCCAACAGTAAAGAAATTTTAACACACAGGTCCTCAATTTAGGTTTCAAAGTGCAAAGAAATTTCTTAAGGTTCTAACTCATACAGTCTTTCTTTCCAAAGTAGCTTGTCTTATAAAACATCTTCAAGTACCTACAAAGCCAACTCCCCATAAACCTCTAACTAGTAGTATAGAGCATATAAGAATTTCAGAATCACAAAGGATTCTTCAAAATCCAAAAGCCCTCTTTACTGCCATATAACACTTGGTCAAATCTTCCTAAAGCCTTGAACTAAAGCCTTGAAAAGTGTGAGTTAAATTGCAGCTTGCTGTAGAGGTGAGGGTCCTGGAAAGATCCAAGCATGTCCATCTGCAACACAGAGGAATGCAGAAGGCTCAGTTGGTGACCATCCATCAGCAGTCTGTGGACAGCTTTCCACCTCACAACATCTTCTTAGACACCAGCTTGGCATCTAAGGCATCACTGTGAGGAGCCTGCCTCTGTCTTCCTGATAACCTCCTCGTGGGTTTTGGAAGGCTCCTGTTCCAAGCCCCAAGAGCTTTCCCCTCCCCAGGCTCCTGCAGCACCCATGCTGCAGAGAAGTTGTGCTCCACTTTCTGTCACATGGATGTCTCAAGGACACTGTGAGTCCCACATCCTACACCTGTGGGAATTGGCAAGGTCCCTCACATTCCCAATTCCCTACAGACAGCTACTGCATTCCAGAGTAGAGAGAACATCTTCATCTGCAAGGGCCAAAACAAGACACACTGATACAACACACCTATCACCAATAAATATACACAAGTACTCTAACTGCCATTATTCAGAAAAATTCTAATTTTGGAAGCTTTAATGACTTAATATTTAAATTTATCCACCCATCTATATTTTTACTTTGTGATTTGAGTCAGAGCAGACACACATATGAGCTGCAGAGCCACAGCAGTGTTTACTACACCTAGCTGAGCAATGACAGCTCTATGATTTAGAAAAAGAGAAACAGCAGCAAGCCCCAGATAAATTAAATGTGTAATGTCAATGTCAGCATCCTTCCCGTTCCAGGTCTTCACATGGGACATTGTGAAACAGGTCACAAGGGAGAAAAGGTATCCTCAGCACATGAGGGTTATACATTTCAGTGGGATCCCACTCAAGTCCTCATTTAGCATTTTTTGTTATAGTAGAAATCCTCTTAGTCTGGACACCAGTTGTTTAGGGTGGTATAAGGAGGAGCTCCTACACTGAAAGTCCAGACATCAAGGAACCTCTCACCTCAAGAAAGGTACTCTGCCACCAACCTGGGAAGGTGGGGCAACATTAACAGCACTTGTAAATGCTAAACTACGAGTGTTGACTCTGGTGGGATTTTTGGCAGGGAGATAAATCCAGATTTATGGTTCACTTGACTATAATTTGACAATTTATTTCAATGGACCTTCAGCACTTCACAGTCTTTATCCTCCACAAATGAGGGAAATGCTCTTATCCCCAAAGCCCTGAGAATTACACTAAGATGACATGCCTAATCCCAGAGAGATAGTAGGGAGTTAGCTATTTTAGTTTCAGCAGATTTTAAGGCTCTTGGACTTGAGCTTATGTTATCACTTGAGAAACAGATAAAGAATGAAAGCTCAAGTTCTCAAGCTCAGTCTTAGCACAGGAACTGAATCACCATTTCCTGATTCATTCCCACTTACCTGTGCTTTCAGTCCACGATAGCCTGAAGGTGAGGAAGGCAAGACCTGACACTGGAAGAAAATTCAAAAATTAATCTATATATCCAAACTATTAGAATGCCAGATCATTTCTAAGAAAGTAGTGCTCATGTACAATAAAACTGGTTTTTTTCTATATTTTGCCTAGAGAATACACAAGATGGAGCTGTCCAGGGAAAACACATAACTGAGCTGGGAACTTGCATCATGCTGTTTTGAACCAGCTTGAATGTTCCTGACAAGCTGCAGGATAGATAAGGGAATGGATGCAGAGCAAGGATTATGGCTCTGTAAGCACAAAATGCAGCAAAGTATTTACTGTGTTCCCCTGATCTTTAGGGTACATTATGAAAAAGTCACAGGCTTTTAGCAACACAGACTATTTTCTTTCATTCTTATTTTGGCTTTTTTCCTCACCTCCTTTTAAAGAGAAAAAAAAATCACGTTTTGCAACCTGCAGTGATATGGGCTCTTTTGCTAGAGCTGTCAGCCCTGCCTACAATGACCTGACTTGTGTCAGTAGGGAAAAACAATCCTGAAATTAAATCAGTTTAACAGAAGAACATTTGCTACTCAAGGTCTAATTGAAAAGAATGTCAGTAAACAGCTCATTAATGAGGTTTCAGAGCCCAGAAAGCCAAGGTGTGGGAACACAATAAATGGAGTGAAGTCACACTTTGCACAGACCCCAAACCAGTATTTTATTCAAAATAGGTTTGGACTGCTGTTTACTTTTCTTTCATTTTCTATTGATGATGAAGATGAAATGCACTTTTTGGCACTCTAGAAGACACCAATTAAACTTGATTCCTTTCTTGAGCTCCACTTGTCTGCAACTTCTAAGACTGTTTTGTTTTGAGCTTTAAATTTCTGCTTTGCTTGAAGTGTTGCTCCCACTCAAGCAACCTAACTTTCAGCTCATGAAAATAGACACCCAATTCACAAGCCCTACTAAATAGGTAATTTGTCCAATATTTGTATTTTATTCTTATAAAAAGTTAGGATAATTCTTCTATCTTTTTATCCCTTAGGCTTATGAAGGACGAATTGTCTCTTATTACCTGATTATACAGTACTCGACATAACAGTCTCTTGATTGTAATTGCATAGGCCATGCATATTGCATTACCTGCCTACCTTTACCAAATACCATGTTTTGTAATCCTTAGCCTTTTTTTTCCCTTTGGATGTGAAATCTAACATTTTCTAGTCACAGGTCAGTCCTTGGGCTCACCACACGCCTATGCACACCTCACTCATCAGATAAAGAGAAATGAAGAGGACTATTTGAACTACCAGTATTTGCAGAAAGTCTATTACTCTGGGCTCTCCCTTTGCCCTGCTAGGCCTTTCTTCTTACACAGCTTCTTAAACTGAAACAGCAGAAGTCTCAGCATAAAGTATCTAGAAATTACTACAGAACAGCTGAGCTCAACTTCATTTTTCTACAGGCACCAACACTGCATGTATCACATTTCTTAACACTCTGCAGATTATATTTATACTTGCTTGCAAGCCAAAGCTATTTATCAATCCACACAAAAAGATCTATTCAGAAAAGGCACCACTCTGACCACAAACTACCTTGGCACATCTGCGCCTTCTTCCACTAGTGCCATCCATACTAACTAGACATTGTTAGATCAATGTCTAGTTATTGGGATATTTTTGCATTATCCTGCAGAGTGAATAAAGCTTGACACAACTGTTGGAAGAAATAGCTCTTACTGGAAAAACAAAACAAACAAAAAAAAAACCCCAAAATTTAAAAAAAGAAAAACCAAAGAAAAAAAAAAAACCAGGAAAGACTTCAAAGAGACTGCTCAGAGACCCCATTGCAGTGGACTGGTACAGTTGTTAAGGAGGTGACAAGGAAGTAGCCCCCATCCTAAAAAGGTTTTCCAGAGCACACACATTATGGTAGAGCACACTCTCTGCAGCAGGTGGATAACTGGCAAGAAGCCTCATGACTATAATATTGCTGACAGATGGCAACTAGCAAAGTCTCTTTTTCAGCAGCTCTTTCCGAGGCTGGTGACTGTCAGATTTTGATCACATTTACACCAGTATAAATCTCAGATGATGCCTTTAAGTCTCTTGGTTGCTACACAGATGCTGTAGTAATAGTTATGTTCCAAACAGCAACATTTCCTCCTTACAACAGTGGTGGAGATGCCATGGGCTGTTTGGGCAGGTTTTGACACTTGTGGCATGCACAGTGCAAGGGACTGGACAACTGTGAACACTTGGGGAGGTGAGGGGAGGTAAAAAATAAAGCAAGAGCACTAGAGAGAAAGAGGGATGTTTCCATTTCATGTCTTGGGGTACACAATCCTAGCCCAGGATTGTACAGTGACAAACACCAGACAACAGAATGAAGTGAGACACGTCAGAGAACAAGAGAGAAAACAGCAACCAAACCTGGGGACATCCCAGACCCTCAGGATCCAGGATATGGTTAGTTTTTCCCTTATTATTCCTGAGCCTGCTGCCTGTTGTCCAAGCAATAGAGACTGGAAATCAGGAGAGGATTGGTTCTGTTTTTCTGCAGGCTCAATGGGCAGACCTGAGAAAATCATTGTGTCCCCTGATGTTGCAGCCCCACCTCTGCAGAGCAGGCACCAGGGCAGCAGCTCCTCGGAAATTCAGAACAACGATGAAAAAACAAACCACAGAGCATAGCTTGACTTACCTGTCAAAATTTTTCCTAATTAATGGTGGTGTCAGAGTCAGGCTTCTCTCTCACTGTGCTGGCTGAATTAATCCATTTTTCTCTGCTCCAGCCCTATGTGTGTCAGGCAGGAGCTATCCACTGCATTCAAATGTTATAATTTCGACATTCATCAGCATTTTCTCTTCTCCCTGGGCATTAGTGAAAGTTTTCATGCCATAGTTTATTTACAGTACATTCAATTCATGCCTCTAGCCATTCCAGAGACTTCCCACATACTAAGCCTTACAAAGGCTTTAGGGCTCATTTTAAACCTACTGAAGATACACAGACTGTGCTCTGGCTGTGGAACATCACATTTAATTGCCTTACACATCTGAATCACATTAAAATTATTCAGGAATTTAGACAAATTAGAATACAAACTGTAGATAAACTACTGATCTTGATCCTTGTCAGCATAACCCTCCCAGCAGCTACAGCGACCTGAATTCTATTTAACAAATAATTTTTCATTGGACTGCTGTTGGATTGTTTGCCTAGAAAAATAGCAGAGATTTTTGCTGGGCCAGTCATTTATCTTTGCATGTGTGCCCACATCCTTAATAGCAGGAAGATATTTTCTACCATAAAGCTTGCAAATGTACATGTATTATTCCCAATACTTAGATTATTATATTATGACAATTTACTTTCCATTAAAAACATTTTATTAATAATTTAGATGAGTTTCAGCCCTATAGCAAGAATATTTGTTCTGAAACCTAAGAAGCAAGTTGGCTGCATTTCAAAAGCAGGGTGTACACTTCTTACCCCAGCCACAGGAGAGAGACATTAAATGCAGAATGCTAACACAAAAATAAAAGCATAATCTAAAGACAGAAAATAATCAGTTCAGAAAACTGTACAACATTACAGCGGGGAACAAATAAATGTGTCTGTTAAGCAGTGTAATTCCTTGAAAGATGAGGAACTGATTTCCCTGAAATGTTGCTCTCCTTGCAGCCTGCCCTCCTGCCTCAGACAGTTGCCAGTTGCAGAGTGGTTCTCGTGCAGCCCACAGCAGGCATGTCATTATGTCAGGCTGACATCTGATGTGTTCAGCCTCCTGGAGGATGAGACCTGCTTATTACTTCCTTCTTCATAATAAAGGTGCAAGGCAACCTATTAGCTCTAGTTCTCTTATTTATGGAACCAAAGTGTTCAAAACACTTCCTGAAAACGGTACTGCAGTACAAAAGCGTTTAGCAGTTTGCTCTCCTTCTCCCAGTGCTAGCTTTCTTCTGCTTCCCAGCATTTCTACAAAGGGACAGTTTTGTCACAGGCTTAGATGGGCCAAAAATGCATTTTGGTTAAAGGTGCAAAGAAACACCTCAGTGCATGCCTATGCTTTGGGAACCTATAGACTGTATGACTAGTGATCATTACGTCCCAGTCTGGGGTCCTCAGCTCAAGAAAGACACATTAAAGTGTTAAAGTGGATCCAGAGGATGGCCATGAAGACTATCTAAGGGCTGAAGCACCTTTCCTGTAGGAAAGACAGAGAGCAGGGGTTGTTCAGCCTGGAAAAGAGAAGGCTCCGGGGACACCTCATAGCAGCCTTCCAGTACTTAAAGTGGTCTTACAAAAAAGAGGGAAAGCAACTTCTTACATGGACAGTGACATGGCAAGAGAGAACAAGGGTTTTACACTTAAAGAGGAGAGATTTAGATTAGATGTTAGGAAGAAAGTCTTTACTGTGTTGGTTGTGAGACACTAGAACAATTTGCTCAAAGCTGTGGATGCCCCATCCCTGGAAGTGTTCAAGGCCAGGCTGGACAGGGCTGTGAGCAATCTGATCAAGTGGAACGTGATCTTTGAAGTCCCTTCCAACCCAAGCCTTTCTAAGATTCTCCAAAACCTTGTAAGAACAATTTCCAAAGAAAGCTGGAGAAATCCCATGCAAATGCACATAGACTTTCAATGACAAACACCTGTGGCCAGCCCAGTAGAGGCTGTCTCCCCTGTAGCCATCACAAGGGTATTTCAGCTGCCTGAGGATACAGGGGAGTGCTGAGCACTCCAACCTGCACCTTCCAGCCTCCTCTGCTTCCCCCTTCCTGCTGCACGATGGTGAAGAGCCACGTGAGAACTATTTGTTCCAGGCACAAGACATTGCTCAGACAGAGCTGGGGCTCTGCTGTTAAGAGGACACCGCTCTGGCACACAGACTTACAGCATGTGGAACCTGAAATGACATTCCACAGCTGGGAAGTTACAGAGACAAGAGGCAAGAGCACTGTTTTTCTCACTCTGATGCCTTCTCCTGTGAAGCAGTGTTCTGAGAGCAAGACTTTAGGACCTCAATCCAATAAAAAGGAACATACGTTTTTTACCTTTACAGTGTGTTACAGGGAGAATTCAGAAGAGGTTCAAGCCTACCATTTATGCCCCAGATGCACCAATAAGTAATAGAGATATTAAAGAGAAACTAAGCTTTATCATCACATTGGTTGCACGTGCCATAACACTAGAAAATGTTCCAAAAAAGGTGCCTGACAGGCTGAAGGTTAGTTTCTGAAAAACTAGGCACCACACCTACATGAACATAAAAAAATTTGTTTCATGTAAGCCTTTTTCACAATTCATTATATTATTTTTTTTTGATGGAAGATGGCATTCCAAACAGGGATCGGTGATGCTGTTGTTGTGTTGATATGTACTTAAAAACTTGCCATCCACAGCTACTGCCAGCACACTTCAGTATGTTCTCTACAGGCTGGATAAAACTGATTACTGAAAGTCTCCCAATATCAGGTTTCCTTGTGGTTGTGCACAGGCAGGGAAAAGTGCATCACAGGCATTCAACAATGCAGTAGTCTTTGTCCTGAGGAGCCAGTAGGGAATGACAAACAGAGAAAATAGAAGCAGAAAGAAAAAAACAAGGAAACATGAAGAAGTGTATAACAGTTCTTGAGACGTGTTGCAAAATTTATATTTTAAAGCAGAAAGAAAATGTCATTGTAGGATGTTGTGAGGATTAGACCTGCACAGTGATGTTATGTATAAGCCTTTATTGGAATTCCTGCAGTCTGGCAGTGACTTCATGGGTGCGACTGTGTCCCACGTGAACAGAAAAATAAATCACCCAGATAGTGTAACACTTCAAATATACTTAATCGTCATGAATTTTCCTCACAGAGATTTAGAGCAGTACTTGCTCAAAAGGGAATGATTGTAGAATTTGGAATGTTTGAAATGTAAGTAGAGACCAAATTAATGTCTAATTATGAATGCTAAAAATAAAAACAGAGCTATTAATTTCAGGAGCAAATGATGAGCCCTTATGTTATAAAGAAAAATAACATCCCTCTAGAAAATATCTGAAGAGTCCATTGATATTTTTCTTCATAATTTACTCAAATTACTGCCAAAATTTTTTTCTGACAAGTTCTCTCATGAAATTATTTTGTATTCCCTCATACAGTTGCCACCTTCCAAGACGATCTCAGGTTCAGGAATAATTAATGCAAAACTAAGGGGAATTTATTAAACTAGAAGAGTTTGGGGAAAGCTAAGTACAGCTAGGCTTTCTAACTCAAATAAAAATGGTACCATCAGATCTCAGGGCAGATTATGAAGAATATGATTTCTCTCAAACTACTCCCTTGACAGACACCTAAGTAAAAGGCAGTTTAAAACATACTGAAAAGGTCATTATCCTCAATTATTTTTAGGACTGCAGTTCCCAAGGGAATGCTTTAAAATACATGGGAAATCAGAGGGTAGAGAAAAGGGGGAGAAAAGAGGCTCAGGGCTCTCTGTTAGGTGTTCTGCAGCAACAGAGTGTGAACAGCAATCTCTCTAGTGCCAAGGCCCAGACCCACCAAACACTGCAACAGGAAGGTTGGAGTTTTCATTTGGTGGAACATCAAGTCCAAGGGTCACTTCACACACCGAATATTTCATAGAATCACAGAATATGCTGAGTTGGAAGGGACCCATCAGGATCACTGAGTCCAACTCTTGGCCCTGCAGAGGACAACCCCAGGAGTCACACCATGTGCCTGAGAGTGTTGACCAAACAATTCTTGGACTCTGTCAGGCTTGCTGCAGTGACCACTTCCCTGGGGAGCCTCTTCCAGTGCCCAGCCAACCTTTGGGTGAAAAGCCTTTCCTGATATCTAAACTAGACCTACCCTAACTCATTTGTATGAGCACATCCAAATTTCACAACAGGATTTTTGTATGAAAAATCCATAAGTATGGCCAAAATGCAAGAACTTAAGCCAAGGATTGTGTTCTGCCCAGGTCCTGGTAACACTTTTGTAAAAAAGGACACATTTTCTGTTATTCCAGTGCATTTAGTTCAGTTACACTGAAGAGACTTATTATAAGCAATTGTAAAAGTAAGAAGAGAAATTTCTTACTCCTTCAGAGAAACCTTGTCAGACTCCACATTTGCAAACCTCCCGCTCTCTGAAGGGCATTCAGAATACACCAAATAGCAAAAATCCCCCAAGGTGCATAATTAATGTGGCAGTTCAGCTAGTATGTTGAAAAACAAGGAAAACATTGTATACATCATTAATAAAAAGATTATTTAAAATTGCACTTCTGAAGTAGAGACCAGAGGTCCAAATGTAAATTATATCAGATGCTGGAATCCCAAAAGCATTGTCTTTATTTTAATAATGACACGTTGTCTCCACTGCCTTTTCTGTAAAGCTCTGAAAGTGCCAATTATCCAAGGAAGTACACAGCTTCTCGGGTGAATTTTGCAATTCACCTGTCACTGAAGCAGCCGTGACCAGACTGCTATAGCAGTGCCAGAGACTCTAACTGAAAACTAAGGTGCTGCAGGGTTGTCCTGCAAACACAGCCACATATTTCAGCAAATGTATACTGGTTTTTATGGATAGGTGCCAAAGAAAAGTTCTTGGCTCTGGCTAGCACGGCAATGCAGCCTGAGCAGTAACACAGCTGAAAGGCAGGTTTGTTTGGTTGGGGCTGTCACCAGTCTCAGCTTGTAGCTTCACAGCTCTATGAAGGTCACAGGATGAGCGCAGCAAGGTTTGTCCACCTGAAGAGGACCATGAAGTTACTCCTACTGGAAACTTTGACAAGTGGAGGCTCTGGTTAGGTCACCCCACAGCACAGCCAGGCTGCTGCCAAGAGGAGTGCTCGGCTGGCAGGTCCTTCCCCAGCTTCACCAACTGCAGCTTGCACCGCCCTAGCCTGTCTGAGCTTCCTGAACAGCCATCCTCTTGGCCAAGGCCACCACAGATCCTTCACTAGCAGACACTGCTCATGAAATCTAAAGGTCTTCCCACTCCTTTTGTTCATGTCTCACATTTGCCCTCACTTTTAGGCCCATTCCTTTCCCCAACACCGCCATGCTCTGTACATCTCTGTCAATAGTGCTGAAGTAGAACTCTCCACATTTCCTTCTCATATCTTGTAATTAGCTGCACCCATTCCTCTCTGCTCTCATCTCGCCTTTCCTTGCTTATCTTCTCTTACACCATTTTTCACCTGTCTACAGTTCACAGATTTCATGTTTCATATGAATGGCAAATAAGGATTTTCTTTTTTGTACTAAAAGCAGTACATGATTTGAAATTGTTTCTGCATTTCAAGTAATTGTATGTATTAAAACAAACACCAAAGGCTGGGGTTAATAGATCTTTTATCTTGACTTATAAGAAATTCTCTTTGAAAACAAGAACTTGCCTTATCAAGGACAAACAAAACAAGGAAAGAGAACAAATCAAAATAACTCATTTACTTTATAATATAACTTTATAATATATATATATAAGTTATTACATTCTTTACCTACTATTCAACTTTTTTATGCGCTGTGAGGGGGGAAGAGCTCTGAAATTTACTTAAATCACTCAGTGGGAAGGCAACAAAGCAGGTGGTTATGCAATAAAACTTGAAAAATAACATAGTTCATGGTGAAGATATCTCTAAGTGGTATTCTGAGGCAATTCTTTTGCCACTTGCTTATAAGTGGCAATAATCTGAACTTAAGAAAATTGATTTCTCAATGCAACCAGGTTTGTACCAGAGAAGGTACACTTGAGCACAAGCTGTTACACAAGTTGCTCTTCTAAAGACATACTTCAATTTCTCAATATAAATCTCCCTCACAAGGAACGATACCTGAGCTTTGCAACCCTGCTGATGGAAATTGGAGACAAATAGATCTAGCTGAAGCTGTCTGGACCATAACTTCAGGCACTTCCAACCTCAGTAAACTTCAATCTTCTCCAAAGTGTTCCTGCAAAAGTTTTCACATTGATTTTAAGAGGCACTTATGCAAAATCGTGAAAATGTAGTGAGAATTACGTTTGGATGAAGCTTTATCATTTCTGTGCAGTACCTTGGTACTTTCTGTCAGGCTTGTAAATAAGCTCATGCAGGATATCCCGGGACTGGGAAAGGCAGGTGAATAAGCTTAGTTCCATCAAACCTCCACCTAAAGCCAGTAAAAGTAGCCCTACTGCCATCAAGAGACCCACCATTGCCATTATAGACTAGGCTGCTCTGTCCCAACTGGGAGTCATTCTGTACAAATGGCAGAATTCATCAAGCTCTGGGCAGGGGCCAGCTTGTCTTACTGCCCCTGGAGATCAAGTGCCTCGAAAATTGCTTTATTTTCCCCTCAAAAATTAATTTCCCACATTTCCATTCTTTGAAGTGTAGAAACATCAGACTATGACCACTCTGCACTGAATGGTGAGTCACCAAGAGAGTGGTAAGAGATCTATCAAAAAATGGGGAAAGTGCCAAAGGCTCTTTCAAACTCCTGAGGCTACATTTAAGTTTGCCAGTAGTAAGGCCCAACAAGAATAAAGTTGTAGAGTTTGTCTCACTTTTGAAATCACAGCATCTAAAGTACACACATTTAGGGGAGAATGGGGATACTATGAACTACCCCCAGTCTAGTCCCATCACTTGGGACATGTTAAATATGGTCTTGGAGCACATCTCATTTAAGTTCATTTGAGAGAGATGCAGTTTGCATGCTCTGTGAAACAAAGCGCTGTAAGGGGCGATAACTCGAAGGGTTGTTGGTTGGGTTTTTTGTTTGGTTTTGTTTTTTAAAGTGAGTGCACTTTTTGTTTTTTAAAGTGAGTGCCTGACAAGGCACACCTTGTAGGAGCTGATTTAATAGAAAGGATCTGCAGGACAGTGAAGCGGTAATGAAAGGTAGAAAGAGAAGCAGACAGAAGAGAGGCTAAGAAAGAGAGGAAGATCTCCAAAAGTAATAAGCCTCATTAAAATTGGAAAATATGCAAGAATGGAGTGCAAACTGCTCTGGGATTTCTGCCTACCTTTCTAATGACAGCTGCAATGAAAGGCTGAAAGCACAGTTGAAAAAAGGAGAGAAGATAAATGCAGTGTAAACCTATATACTATATATAGACTACTATACCTTTAGAAGCAGAAGACAAGGTGCTGAACACAGACAGAGAAACTGAAAATTAAATGGTGAGGATGTGAGCAGTGGCTAGGAGGAGCTGGGATTAAGAGAACATGATCAAGGTGAGCTGAAGAAAGCAGAGCAAATACTTTCAGTTGAATGCAGTCCAAGACAATACATAAGGATAATGGCAAATTTGAGATCCCCAAATTTTTTATATTCCTGTTTTGTTCTGTTCTGCCACAGCCTTGCAGCTTTACATTTGCCTATTCTCTAAGGAAAGAGTATTTACATCCCATTGTAATGCCATACCTTATTTTCATGATGAGGCCTATAGCTGAAATATAGTGAAATACCAACAGTAATTCAGCTGAGTGAACACAATGATTCTAATAGCTGTCTCCTAATTAGCAGGTTTTTGAGATAAAGACAGTTGAATAGCTTGCATCCTCTAACATCCCAAATTAATAACACTCCAGCAGCAAATAATAAAGTGGTAGAGATTGGCATTATTACTTTTTGGTACAGTACAAAATAGATTAAAATTAATCTGGCTTGTTTATCTACAGAGTCTAGACTATTTCAAAATGCTGGAGATCTCTGCCTTGGCTCTAACAGACGATGCCCTAGAGAGCTCTAAATAAAGATCAAAGAACTGCTCTTAAAGCAAGATTCAAAAATTTCTAGATTACAATTTTATGAATAAAATTAATTAACCAACAATTCATTACACTCTAAAAGCTTCATCTGACCATAATAATCCTTGTTTGCAGACCAAGCAGTATTTGGTAATTGCAGAATGATGGAGTAAAGTGGATGTTTTTTGATTACAGTTCATTACATAAGAAGGAAGAATTTCTCTTTGAATCATAATGAAAACTTAATTGACACCACCATTCTAAAATATTTCCGATTACTAAATTTCAATCTATGTCTTAATCAGTTTTATATTAGAAAGAGATTTTAACAAGATAGTGTTGTGAAAATAATTTCATTGCATTATAAAACCTTTGGCTGGATCTCATAAGTAATTAAACTCCAGCCATCTTGGAAATCTGACACAAATGCACTTCTAATATTGTTTAAGATTATAAAGTTTCAAGTTTCTTTTATTTTTCTCCACTGCCTTTAATAAAATTTAAGCTTTTCCATCCCTCTTCATCCCCCAAACAGTCTAAAATTTATACTTGGAAGAAAATTCCAGAAGGGATAAATGCTAGACACCAGAATCATGCCTCACTACACAAGCCCAATGTAAGCAACAACAAGGGTAATCTTACAACCTGCAGTTACTTTTCTATGCAATATGTGCAATGATTCCCAAGGACTGCTCTTTCAGGACTTTCCCTCTATCCAGACATGCTCTCAGCTGAGGCTAAATGTGCTGAGAACTCATTCAAATATAGAGCAGTGTTCACATCACCTTGGCCCTCATCCAATAAGGCATTTCTACCATGAGTTCACATTTATTTCAGAGGCCTTTCTCAACATTGTATTTCATAAAATAACAGACGGAAAATCTCCTATGGAGATACCATTACAGGAACAATTACAGTGCTGCCCATCCTTCATATAGACACACCTGTCTGCCAGAAGTTTTAAAGCGGCAATAACACATTTTGAACTAAAACACCTGAGGGGAAGAACACAGGGCCACCCCCTTAGAAAATGCCATGTGGTTGGGATTCAGCCTGCCCAGTGATGACCAAAGACTACTTCACTTCCAGCTGATCTCCTTCTGACATTTATGAAGATCCCACAACATGAATCAGGAGTAACTCAAAATCACTGAAGCAGTTTTCATTTAAGGGTACATCTGCGTTGTACACTAGAGGTCCAGTCAAAAGAGGTGAAAAATTCAGGCTCCTGTCAAACAACTACTTGCTAAACAAGGAAACAAAAAATTAAGGACAGTCTGAAGAAAAAAAACAGTTGCTTTTGCTATGCTGCATGGGTCACTTAAATTTACTGCCCTATGTTAAGACCTGTCACAACTATTGATGATAACGTGCAGCCATATCTTGGTCTAGACTTCAAACAATGTAACTGGGTTCACAGTTCTGGTATAGGCTTATTTCTTAATACAAGAAATAAGAAACACAAACTACAAACCAGTGGATCACAATTTGCATATTAATTAATTAAAATCTGCCATTTACAAGAGCGTTCTGAAACTTCCTCTGAGAAAGTTTTTTTAACTGAGCATGTGAAAAATGGAGAGAAACCCTTTCTATTTGTGGCAATAAGAAAAAATCAGATGAATTAAGGGCTGGAAAAGTTGCTACTATACATGGCTTCTGAGTTGCATGACAGAGACAATTTACTCAACACAATTATCCTCTGTATGTTAAAATACCTATATAGACTAAGTACATTTACAGCATTCACTACAAGGTAGCACATTTGCAGGGACTCAAGCTTAGGAATATGTATGGTTTATGTGATGAATAGGCTTTTTTTTTCATATACACACACATACACACATATAAAATATTTTTTAGAACAAAGCAATACAGTTGTAGGGGACACTAATTTACACTCACAATCTATATATATCTAAATACACAATGATGGCCTAATGAACTTTTTAATTGCTGCACAATAGCCCAGCTCCTGTCTGAATGTCAAGAAAACATGCTCTGCACTGAATAGCATGATGAGTTTTCTAAGTGACATCAAGAAGTATGGAGAAATGGATATGTTTGCAATAAATTAGTGTAATGTTAATTGTTTTCCCCCCAAGCATCAATTCCACTATAGTCTTGTGTACTAATTTGTCAAAAATAATAGAAGTAAACTAGTGAATAGAGACATAATGTATAAAAAAATGTTTATTGTTCCTTAAAATAGTTATACATAGATTCATTTTGTTTATATACAGTCATAAATTCAAGTTTAAACAACAGGATTTCAAAACCACAAATGTATTGACTTCAATATTTGGTTCAAGTCATCTGTCACACCTTTTCCTGGAACTCTCAGAAGGCATTTTATAGTAAGTTGAGCTGATAAGGGACTACCCATATCCAGAAGAAGCACTCGGTCCCACTTGACCTGCAATCTTCCCCCTTCTTGTGCACAGAAGCTGTTTTGCCTTGAACTACAGCTACTCTAACCCTTCAGTGATCATGTCGGGAAGCTAAACTTGTTTAAACTAGTGGGGAAAAAAATCCCAGGAAGATGAAATAGGCATTAATTGATGTGAACATCATCCTCTGTTAAACAGTATGTCTTCAGCTTTCAGTGAGAGCAAGAGGAAACAGCTGCACGTTGTGACTAGATTCAATAGTAGACAGCAGATAGTAGGCAGTGGTAGAAAAAGGTTTTTCAGTTGTTAGGTTGAGCAGGCTGCCCAGGGAAGTGGTTGAGTCACCATCTCTGGAGGTATTTAAAGGACTTGAAACATGGTTTAGTGGTGGACTTGGCAGTGCTGGCTTAAGGTTTGGACTTGATGATCTTAAAGGTCTTTTCCAACCTAAATGAATCCAAGACTTTATGTCAAAACCTGGTTTAGGAAAGCTGCACTGAAAAGATATATAACAAGAGCAATAATTTTCTTAAGTTTAGGTACTCGAACCAGGGTGGGATCAGATGAGCACCAGAAAATTGACACAAAAGGGTCAGAAATTTGTCACTAGGGCCAAAGGGGAGAGTAGGACCACTTCTTTGCTCTGCAGCTAACCACAAGACCATCTTCACTGCATTATGAAAGCATATACTTAGAGGTCATAGAAGGAAAGACAACAGTCTCTCTCCTGCTTACAACACATTACAACAAAACTTCACACTGCATATCCCAGTTTATTTCCTAAGCCTTTGACAGACTAACAAGAGACAGCCTGAAAATTAACCCTGCTTGTTATTGCCAGATCTTGATTTCTCCAGCCCAGTCACATGTTGCAAGGAGTGATGGCAAGACTGGGTGAAATATTGCACTCACACAAGCTTCTTTATGTGCAGAAAAAGTGCGAATAATCCTAGAAGTATGATAGTTGTAGAAAAACACTTTGCCATCTGAACTTCCTGTCACCAAAAGTGTTCCATCTGGAGAAAATTCACAGCCCACAGCAAATCCTTCCACCTGTGAAAATCAATAACAGTGTAACTCTTGATGCTGATTAGAAAAGTTCATTGTGGTGTACTGAAAATTAATATAGTACCAAAAAATGTATCTTTAAATAAATGTACATTAAAGACTTCTCCAGGTGTTTAAGACACAGCTTTATCACAAACTTACTTAATCAAGCTAATAAGCATTCATAAAGTCTTCTAATAACTATTTTCTTCAGAGTGCATATGATTCAAAATAGACCGGCACATGGGAAAGCAAATGAAGCCAATTAATATCTATCACTGATTTATAATAAAACACTATTAGCAGAGGTACTTTGCCATCTATCTTCCTTTTAAACTTGAATACTGAGTCCCTGGTGAAGAAGGATACCTTATGTCCTTCGTATCTTTTCTTTTTGTTGATCCGGTACGGTCGCTGGGCAGAAAACAAAGCCATGTAGTTCCCATTTGTCTGAGCAACAAACATAGACTCTTTTGGGTGCAAAGCCAGACTTGGGCAAGTGTAACGCTCCTGAAAATAATTTTAAAGAAAGTTTTGGTGTATGAAACAAAAAATTTGTTCAAATGATTCAAGTTACCTTTTGACATATTTGAGAGCCCATAAAAGGTAAAGTATACATAAGCTATTTCCATCATAAAGTTACACTTATTTAACTCATTACAAACCACTGAAAGTCTTACATCAAGGCAAATGCTAAATCACATCTCTACTCTGATTTCCTAAATATTGATCAAAATCCCATATCTCTCTAAACCATAATTATACTGCAGAACAGCTGAAGTATGGTAACTCCAACCAGATGGTTCTCAATCATCCTCTTCTTGCCAAGCAGACTCAAAGTTTGAATGTGAAAGTGAATCCTCTTCTCCCAGTTTCAGCCTAACTTAAAGACACAGTGCTGAGTTTTGATGCCAGGAATGCAAATGAAGAGAGCATGGGCTGTGGGATGTATCTGCATGTGATGAACACCACAGGCCATATAGTCAAATGGGAAGAACATTGGATCGGTTTTGTTGTGTGATTTGGAAGTGAAGGACTGAGAAGGAAGTTCTGGGTACTGTAAGGTATTGTGCACAGTACCCTGCGTGTTTCTGGGGAGAAACTGGGTCTAACAGCACGGGATCAGAAAGCGCAATGCAATCTGCAGGAGCACTGTGCTGTTACACTGGGTATGTTGCAGTTACTTTAGCGCTCTTAAGTATTTATTTGCTAATGCACACACACAATAGAACAAGTCCTGTTGGTATCTAATCTGTTTGGAGAGACAGGGAGCTTTCTCCCACCTCAAAAGTTTCAAAGGTGAAATTCAGAAAAGTAAAGGAGAGTGTGCAAAATCATCACCAGGTTTTGTTTATTCACAGTGCAGAAACGGGGGGGGGTGCAGGGGGGCTGAGAAGTCCATCTCAGAGATGCTGTAGGCATGACAATGGGGCAGGGAGTGGGTGAGTTGTTTATTTGTTGCTCCTTGATACTGAACCTGTCTGGTCTGTAATTTATATATTCACAGTTGGGGTTTTTCTTCCTATTATCTATTGAAGATGTTGATAGGTCCAAAGACAAAGATATAACTATGGAAATTAAACATGAAGCAATGCCATTAAATCATCAACTACATGTTCTTGTCAGCAGAGAACTGTTCACTTCAGCCAAAAGGCATCTATATACAATCCAATCATATTATATTACATAGGATATTAGACTTGGGTTTTCAAAAAAGACCCAGGGAGTTGAAATTATCTAATAACTTCCTTGGTAATCTCCTTTGAAGCTGTCAGCCTTTCTAGACAATTTAGTCCATTAAATGTCTTGCCTGGATAGATGACTGAGAGAAACGCTGCACCTGCACTGATAAACACACATTTTGCCTCTGTGATTATGCCACACTAGGTATCTGTATGCATGTATCAGGTTGCTATTACTATGTGAATATTAAACTCAGTTTCTCAATAGCCCTCAGTGCAGCTGATGAAAAATGTATGAAAAACCTCGGAAAAGAAATGTGGCACTATAGAAACTACTGCCATGCACCACTGGCAAACTAGAATGCCACTGCAGAGTCCTTGCCTAAATATAGTTTAGATGTCAGTGAATTAATACAGAAACGTAAATATTTTAAATGCAAGGAGACCTCTCAGTCTTCAAGGTCATTTTTTAAGAACAATTAAGTGTTGTGTGTGAAGACCAACCTACACAAAGAGTACCTTATATATCATACAATGATCTTACCAAAAATCAAAAGTTTTTTTTTTACTACACTGAAAAGCATGAAATACTAAATCATGACCCAAACAATTAACTAGTTGTTAACAATTAACTAGTTGTTAATCTTACATGAAAAATCTGATTGGAGATTTTTGCAGCACTTTGGAAGTCCCATGCAATGACGGTACGATCAGCTGAGTCCCGGCTTACTGCATCTGTGCTTGTAAGAAATTCTCTTCCTTCAGGGAGAAAGAGTATATCCAAAGTCTGTTGTACTGAAGCTTTGTACACTCTTAACACCTAGTGGATAAAAGAGTTTGTTATTTTTTGACAGAGTGGATCATGATAACCTGTGTTTTCCATCTTCGTATTAATAACTATCAGCATTAAATTATATATTATTTTAAAACATGAAAAAGTCAAAACGTTGCAGTACTAGTGTATTAAATAGCTTGGTCAAGGTATATAAAGAGTCACCACACAGGAAAATTAAACGAGATTTAAAAAAGCATCAATTTAATACTAAAATAAAAATGTTTGTACAAGTTATATATTGTACTATTATAGACATGAGATTCTGTTGTAAATTACCAGGGAATTACAGTTAGATTCAGAAACAGCTCTAGACAACAAAATGCTGTGAAGCTGGGTCTACACAGGCTCCCTTCTATATTATGAACTCTTCTTGATTTCCTACAAGAGGCAAAAGAATCTTTGGCAGCGAATTGGCCAACTTGGTGAGCTGCACTTAAAACTGAAGGGCTTGGGGGATTTGGGGGGCAAAAACTAAAAGTGGCAGTGCTACACACACACCATTGCAACCAGCTGGGGAATAAGCAGGGCCAACCAGAGCAGCAACAAATGTTCCTTAGCTGCCTCCCAAGACAGGAACCAGAAGACCAGCCACCTCAAGTGTATGCTCACCAGTGCGCACAGCCTGGGAACAGCCAGGAGGAACTGGAGCTCTGTGCACAGTCAGAAAGTTATGATACTGCAGGAATAACTCATACATGTTGAGACACATGACTGAAGGATCACAGTGGGTGGCTACAGGCTGTTTGAAAAAGAGAGGCAGGGAAGAAGAGAAGAAGTCATGCTCCACGTTTGTGGGAGCCCTATCAAATGCCTGTGCATTAATATTGGAGGTGGTGTCTCACGATGAAGTCAAATGGAGCATGTGATTGGAAAAGCCAGCTTGAATTCACCAAGGGCAAATCGTACTGGTTGATGTGGGATGAGCAGTGGACATTGGCTACCCACATTTCTCCAAGGATTTTGATACACTTTCCCACTGCCTCCTCCTAGAGGAATTGATGTGCTGTGATCTAGACAAGTGTCAGAGCAGTGGGTGAAGCCCTGGCTGTCAGGCACCACCCAGAAGGTGGTGGTAAATTGCTCCTTTCAAACTGGCAACCTGACAAACGTAGGGTTCCCCAGAGACTGATACTGGGCCCAATGCTGTTTAATATCTTCGTAAGTGATCTACAAGATGGCATCAAGTGTACCCTGATATAGTTTGCCAATGATACCAAACTAAGTGGGGAAGTGGACACTTCAAAAGGGAGAGCCACCCCGCAGGACGACCTGGATAGGCTGGAAGAGTGGGCTAACGAGCCTTATGAAATGCAACAAGGACATGCTTAAAGTCTTGCACATGTGAAAATATAATCCAGCAGTGCAGCACAAGCTGTGATCTACCTGGCTGGGGAGCAGCTCTGTGGAAAGGGACCCGGGGGTCCTCACGGACAACAAGCTCAATGTGAGCGAATAGTGTGCAGCTGCAGCAAAGAAAGCCAACTGGATTCTGGGTGGCATCAACAAGGACATCTCTAGCAGAGATGAAGGAGTCATTGTCCCACTCTAGTCAGCTCTTGTCAAGTCACACCTGGAACACTGTGCTCAGTTGTGTCTCTGCTATACAAAAGATGCAAACAGGCTGAAGAGGAACCAGAGAAGGGTAACAAAGATGATCAAAGGACCGGGAAGCTGCTATATGAGGAAAGGCAGAGAGAATGGGGCTTGTTCAGCCTTGAGAAAAGAAGGCTTAGGAAAGACCTTATAAACACATTCCAGTATTTAAAGGGTGGCTACAAAGATGAGGGAAACTCCCTTTTTACAAAGAGTTACATGGAAAAGAAGAGGGGTAATGGGTACAAGTTAGTCCTGACAAGATTCCAATTTTACACAAAAAATGGGTTAGATCCATGCAAAAATGTCTACTTGGCCATAGGATTCTGAATATTTTAACAGATTGTAAGATGGAAATTAAGACATGTTTTGAACTATTCCAAGGGATACATGAACAATTTGAATTTCCTTTCTCTCCATCTTTATCCATGAAATCCTGTATCTATGTTGTCTAATTTGAATTTTGCAAATCAATACTTTTGCTTTCTTTTTTCACTGATTCGCCTCCAGTGAAGAGAAACTTCAAGGCAAATGGCCAGATCAAAGCACACCATCCCTCTGAATATGGTGATCCTTGAAACTAGGACACGGGAAGACTCTTAGTTATTAATATCTAAATCTCTCTCTCCAAGACAGCTAAAACACAGCAGCCTGCACTTCCAGTGAGGTGTTCAGGGGTTAGTCTGTCTTCTAATGTCACCAGAAAAACCAAAAGAGCAGAGAAAGTGCTTGAAGCATTATACTGAAATGACTCCCAACTTTGTGAGGCATTTCAGTGCTTAACTTACACCTCTAACATAGGCAGGGACTACTGACTTAAGGGCCCAGACCTTTAGCAGATACTGTGAGCACATACATTTTAAAAAAACCCAACCAAACAAACAATTTCCAGGTGTCGCAGTAAAATAGCCTGGATTACACCTCTGTTTTGTACTTTCACCAATAAAAGAAAAATAATTTCAAGCATCAAACACAGCATGAGAACTTCTTGATTTCTTGCCTCAAGCTCAAAAATCTGTGCCTGCTGGGAAATGTTCAGAACTAGCTGATCCTGCTTTAGGGTAGCGATTTACTGGTTGATCTCCTGAGGTCCCTTCCAGCTCTGCCTCCTGTGATCTCAGCATGTAGAAAGGTGGCAGCAGCAGCTGCTCCAACTGCTTTGCACACGCTTTGCGAAATGCAGTTTAGAAACACAATGCTTGCATTTGGTGAAGAACCTCCACCATGCAAGCACCCTACACACCCTGTAATAACAGCAATAAGATGTAAACCTGCAAGCTCAAAAAACTGGCATACTTCTCAGCAATCTGCCTGCATTTTTAAGACAGAGAATATACAAATGTGTTACTTGCTCTCATCAGATTTCTCAGCCTCAGAATGTGCATAATATACAAAGCAATTAAACTTTGTAAAGCCAAAAGAAATATTTCCATATTTATAGCCTCCACTTTCTCTGAGGAGAAATTACCATGCATAGATATTTCTTCACAGAGTTATAAAAGGGAGTCCATAGTTCATTTGTAAAGTAGAAAACTAAGTTATTTCATGGGAGCAAAAATGAAAGAAAAAAAAAAAACCACAACAGACTGAAAAAAAAACAAACCCACAAAATTTAATAGCTGCCTGGGATGAGAAATGAAATGCCACACAGAAACCTGACAGCTGTAGGAACTGCAGGAGAAGAATAAAGTTAAATTGAGAGGAGTAGACACAAAGGGCTCTACCACCCCGAGAGACTGAGGGGCAGCTACTGAGCAGCAGAGACCTTCACACTGACAAGTCCCAGGCAGGAAGACAAGAGTGCAGAGCAGCACAAACGTGTAGAAACAGAGACAGAGAGACAGAAACAAAGGCCAGTTAGTGCTGGGAAATGAACAACAACAATATAGAGCAATAAATGATAATCAAGTTCCAAATGGCAACTGATGGCAGTGATTCTTCAATATTTTCTTATTTTAAAGAAGAAAATCAGACATATTGTTTGGGTCTCCATCATCTGAAAAAACCCCAAACTTGTGAAATGTGGGTACATATCCATAGATACACTGTGTCCAGCATTGTTAAGGGTTTAGGTTTTAGATATATTTTTAACAATTTTTGAAGCAACAGACATCTCTCAGTAAGGAAAAAGATGATGTTGTGAAGCTGATAACGTGTTCATACCTTTATTTTTTGCTGAAAACCTTTGGCTCTTACAGGAATTGCCACTATCAATTTAAACACTTTCACTAGTAATCATTAAATAGTATTAGCTTGTCTGTTATTTAATAGGACATCTTACCAAATTACCTGTGTATCTTATCACTGCAACAGGAAACTGTCTTTATAAAAATTAGTACAAAAAGTCTTCTTTTTCTATATCTTTGATACACACCTCAAAAAACTATGCTGTTCAGTCTCCAAACCACACAGTAAGAACTGATTCAGAAAACAGCAAATTAACACCTTGAATAGCAGTTGGGAATACGATATACATAGTATTTAAATTGCCCCATAAAGACATCTCTCAAAAATAACTAATTACAACACCCCTGCTCAGAAAAGTATTCATAATTAAACCTGCTTTATTCTACCTTAGACAATTAATTCATGACATGCCTGAGGAACTTATTTGGGCAAAGCACCATTTTGCCTACCCTGCTGGCTTAAGTTTGTTAATAACAGCTTCTCCTCTTTTCCTATTTGCAGATTTATCACCCATAAGCACTGGAAAACCACAGTCCACTTCTTCAATCTAAGCATTTTCTGGACATAAAAGAATTCATTTCAAAGGAAGGCCTAATAGTTTCTGGTGTCAACACAATCCGACATAATAACAAAGCTTCTTCACTAAGGCAAGAGTTCATGGCTGCAGGCATTCGACAAGAGAGGTAATTTAAGCAAATTAAATCAGTTTCAAGCAGATTCTTATGGTCCTGGTGCTTTGAAAAGCATGCTGTGATGCTGAATTCGAGGTATATATATCAGATGGTGTTCTATAATACTTCTCTGCAATAAAGCACATGCAATGCCTAGTATTTTGTTTGTCAAGAAATCTCAAAGCCTCCACACAAGCAATTCAGAAGCTGCTCCTTGCCCCGGCTCTGTCCTGGTCACCTACAACCTGCACTGCACTTTTCAAAAAGCCCCTCAAGTTTTATGCCAGTGATGAGAAAAAATGTGCTTTTATAGTTATTGCCCTGGGCATCAGGAGATGAGGTCTCAAAATAAATCTAATAGGACTATGGGCAGTCTGGCTGGTCATCAAAAAAATCCTTAATCACTCAGTTCCATGGCTTCCTATCTGTAAAATCTGACATATTTTTTTCTTCCACTTGCCCTACCTTTTTAGATTGCATACTTTGGCTTGGAACTCTCTCTTCCTACTGGCATGTTAATGTAGTGGGGCACTCATTTAAGTTTCCTCTCTGTAACAGTGCTACTCCATTACCAGTAATAAAAAGTGCATTTTAACTTCAAGTAAAGGTCATTTTTGCACAAAACAGAAGCTTTCTTATCTATTGCAGTGAAAGTCATTTGTGTCAATCTACCTAGAGATCAAGGTGTTGAGACAGAAGGTTACTATTTGCTTTTTAGTTATGTGTTCACAACACAACCGCAACCCCATAACAAATCCAACTTATGTCTCTGATGCCCATCTGAAAAGGCAAATGGCAATTTTGACCAAAACCCAAGACAATATCATAGACAAGAAGATCAAGCATACTACAGTCTTATGTCCTCCTAAAATCTTTTAGCGTAAGACTGCTGTAGTCCTCTTTATGCAGCTGAAAAAAAAAAAACCACTTTTTTTTCTGTAACTGCTCTGTTTTCAGAGACACAGCTCAAGATTATCAAGGGGTCTTGAGAATAATTAAAAGGAAAAGGAGTCTTATTAAGATGAAGTGTTAGACCTTAATCTGGTGTTGATCTTTAAGACTTTAGGTATGGACAATGTACATTTGTTTCTTTAAAGTCAATTTCAGATTGCTTGAGAAGGCACAAGAATCTTGTGATAGAAAGTGTCAACTACTTATTAAGAAAAAAAAATTAATCTGCCATCAGATTTTTTTTTATTTAAAATTATCTCCCTTCTCAAAAAGGATAAGTGAAATCTGCATTAGGAAAGATACAGGAAGATACAGAATGACTTTTCTCTGATGAACTCACAGATCCGTTAGTGCAAAATCAGTGAATTTTTAGTATAGAAATGAGATGACTGAGGGGAATTTGAAAGAATTGGAAATAAAGTCTGAGCAGTATGGAGAAGGTGAGTGGTTTCTTCCATTATAAGGTTTTAGACTGCAAACAAGCAGAAGGCAGCTTCAAAACACACAGAATGAGATGCTTCTTCAAGCACTACACATTTAAGTTGAATTCCTTGCTACAGGAACTTGCAGTTCCAGAAACTGGAACAACCAATTTCACAGCATGAAAACTCAAAGAGAACCACGAAAGACAAAGAGGCAGGAAGCCCTCAAATTGTAAGTTAGAGACGCCTGGATAGCCATTCCTGGGAATTATGATAAAGAAATTAGCTGTGCTTTCCTATTCTTGTTTTTCAAAAGCATATTGGTGTAAAATGTGTCTAGAAATGGGCTGAAACCAGAATGGCTCTTCTCTGACAGCTTCTCACTTGAATACTCCCAGCCTAAAAGGAGGAATGTTTTGTTCTTGGCTCATTTCAGTCTTCCCAAGAGCAGTTGTTCCAGGAGCAATTGTACACATGGACAGGTCTACAATTCTCACCTGCAATACCACCATATGAGGCTTCCAAATAAACACAGCAGGACTGCTCACCTCCGTGCTACAGACACACCTACACGCCTTCACACTCAGAAAGGATCCCTCAATTAACATTCAAAAAGAAAGGCCATTATGCAAGTAAAAATATACCCCCACCATATTTCTTTGAACTTTTTTGTTCATGGATTCGGAAAGGATTTCTCTGAGAAGAATAACTTTAGTTTTCTAAAGCACTCAATAAATCATCTTATTTTAATTACCTTGTTCTTCCTAATACCACCCATAGATGACAATGTACTGGCTGTTTCTATAGAAACCAGAAGTGCAACTAGCTCCACCAATTTCTACTGCTTTTTTCATATTTATATGCTACCCAGAGACAAATTCATTAGGGTCTCCTAAATACAATATAAAATGACTGCATCTCATCTGAAAGAAATTGCAATGGAATGTTTCCAAGGAAACAAATGCAATGCACTTGCACTCTATTATTTTTTTTAACTGTGCTTTAATGGCTTAGGCTTATTTTTTTATAAACTCAAGTATGGAGAAATAGCTCAACAACATAAAAAGCATCTCTTTCTTTTTTTAATTTTTAAGCATAAAGCTGTAGATGATAGTTACAACTTTGTAGATAAACAACGTTCAGAGCAATAAACCAAGACAGGGGGTGTGGGGGGAAACTTGTTACTCTGCCTTGACCTCTGTTAGTAATAAAAACTCTGCAATTCATTTCAAGAGGAATTTTAAAAGCTTGAAAGAACAGCTCCCACCATTTTTTCTGGTTAATTTGTTCTTTATCTTATAAGACTTCAATTTAAAAAATGGGAAATTCTGTATAAATCTTTGTTTTCCTTAAATTTGCCTTGACTTTTTATTTATCTTTTTTCAAACTTTCGTTATGTCCTGACAAAATTTTCTCATTAATTCCAAAAGGCTGAACCTTTCTACTCCTTTGTACTCTTCCCATTTTTAATAAGTCATTGTTATCTTTTCTGCATAATAATCTATTTCTTTTGTTGTTGATTTTGCTAGCACAACGTCTTCTGTAACAAACAGTTTCCAAAAATAAAATAAAAAATGTTGTTTCCATTTAGAGCCATGGCTGAAGCACTTCCTTAAATTCCTCCCAGTCAATCTATTTTCTTGAGATCTCCCCTTTAGCCAGTTTTCTCATTAAACAGTACCTAAGTTAGTTCCATCTTCTCTAGTTGCTCTGTTGAAGTCCAACAGCATAAAGTGACACCAAGTAAGCTTCACATGATCAACCTTCACTTAACTCCTATGATTTTGTTAAATGTCATTTATTCTTATATCTGTAAATAATCTTTCCTTCAAAGTCTTCTCTGGCTGTCAGGTCATATTACAGGGTCTCCACTACCTGATGCCCTTCCTCTTTTCACTTCCTTGTTTAATATAAGCAGTGGCTTTGCATTTATGAAGGTATAAGAGCTTCAAACATTACTTAAGGATCAGAGCCACAGTCCTGTCACCTTCCACTTATTCCCTCTCCAGATTACTGTGTGGTGTTTCATCAGGACCTGCTGTTCTGACAGCTGTAGCAGATACCTCTTGCCAAAGCTCCAACAGACCCCAGCAGTTCGTGACATAGAACGCATGAACATCAACAGACAAGAGGTCAGAGTACATTCAACAGTTAAGTAAATTATACCTCTAACAGAATCCAAAAAAGATGTTAATCATGTTAGTGATCTCCTTAATTTTAAAGTCCCTTGCATTTCTGTATGGGCATGATAAAGAACCAGTTCCTGAATGCTTACAAAATACTAAGAGTTTCATCAAAGAAGAATGTGAATAAAAGGTAAAATATGCAACACTCAAAAATAATTATATGAATACATTTAGAAAATTTAAATGAGAACATTCAGATGCAAGCCTTGAGTGCTGTATGTCCCTTCGGCAGAGCTAACAGCATCCCTGCCCCATGCTATACAGCCTTTCTGACACAAATAAATTGTTTCAATTCAGTTTGACAATTCACTCATTATGTAAGTAACTTTAGCTTCCTTAAAAGTATTATCAGTATAAGACAGCTACAGCTGTAGTCTTGCTCTGATAATACATCTGTGTAAGTTTAGAAGCCTAAACTAAAAAGCAAAAAAAAATTATCTGTAGTCATATTTTCTTTAGTCAACTCAATAAGGTCCTTATTGCTGAGCTAGAGGATACAAGTCTCAACCTTTTGTTCTCTTTAGTATTTCAAGGAATATTAAAATTTCAGGTAGAATAAGTGCTTGGAATATATATTGTATCCTGTCTGAAAAGCTAGTGTAGACGAGCCAAAATGAAGGGTGCCTGTGCTGCCTTGAGCTGAACATCTTAAGAAATTCTTCCACAGCTCAGACTAAGGAAATACTTCTAAAATACATAACTACTTTAAGGTCTCAGGGTTATTGCACATTTCTTTTTACAGGGCATTTTACAGGGTTTATCTTGGTTCAGCTCTGAGGTCCAAAGATCCCACGGGGGCTATTCAATATGATACTCTCTCCTTGGTCGACACTGCAGATTCTTTTTTTGTTTTAAACCTAGCAGCTCACTTCCAAGTGTTCTGGTCTTTTCATAAAGTCTCTATAAACATTCTCCAAATGTTTCATAAATTCAATCAATCTGTTATACAGCAATATAAGATCTCCAGAATAATATCTTCACCAGAGAGACAAAACTGGGTTTAACACAAACAGAAATACCACTACAATAAATCTCTACAGGCTATTCTGATGCATCTTTTATTCTTTTTTTCAGCCTTTGATTACTTGTCTCTGTAATTGTGAGATGCCTGTGTACTTTACATTTCACCGAGCAGTTAACAAGCTGTTCCATCCATTTATTTCTCTGACGTATATTGCTCAGCTTTATCTTAAAGATTTAAACTCCCTTATTGTTCTTTCATTCTTTGTCTTGCTTAATACCCAATGCTACATTTGAATCTATTTTGCCTATTTGCTCAACAGAACAGGGATAGCAGTAAGTATCTTTCAATATTCCTCCTTTTTCTTTTATATCTGCCTCTCTGATTAATAGCCTAATGTACATTTCTGTCATGCTTTAATCCCAGACAGCTACTTAAGTACCAGGCAGCCACTCGCTCACTCCCCTTGTATCATGACTGAACTGTCAAACTGAATTGAAAAGATTAATTTACACAGGTCACCCAGGTTTTCATTGTGTAAAGCAGGGATGCTATTAGCTGGCCTAAAATTTCTCAACGTTTTAGTAACTGAAAGGCTGCCTCAAACCTACCTTGATATATTTTCTCTGGGACTTGGAAATCCAATTTTTGTACCACATTCAAGTTATGAATAAATGTTAGTAATTTATCCTCATAAATTTATGGCCCTGGTCAGAAGTACTAATTTTGAAAAATACCACTATCAGCTATTCTATGTCATTTTCCATCAGCAGAAAGCACCAACGTGGCACATTGGCATAAAGCAGCCCATTTAAACTACTGCATGTATGTGTAATTGGACAATATATGCACTGTTTCTCATTCTATCTCAGTGATGCTTTAATGTTCTGCCCTGGATTTCCACGAAAAATCCACTTATTTTCTGATACACAATTATCATTTTGCCTCACAGTTAATTTTAAGACATGCAAGAGGATAGCCTGTTAAAACACATGAGAACATCCTAAAGAAGGACCTCTGAAACAGAATTACCAGCAAATGCTGAAACTGAGGTTTTGATGTGCAATGAGTAACAAGATTCAGACTCTTGATTTAGGGTGCCCACTCTATTGACAAAATATTCTGCAAAGCCTGAAAAGGCTATCAGGAGTATGATGATGGGAACAAAAAGAATCATTAGTTCACCCACACATCATTCCAAGCTGAATGACAGGTTAACACACTCGAAAGAACAGGCAAAACAGGAAAATCTTGTAATGAATTAGGATGAAAGCACTTGAAAGATATAAAGGTTCTTTGCACCAAAATTGAAACAAAGTGGCAAGAGGCCTCAGACATCTATTTCAGTTAAGAGCAAATGGCACTTGTTAACACAGGATAAATTTCAAAATATTGGCCAGGACACTGTCCAGTCTTAACTATAGCTATAACAGTGTAAGATGGAAAAGATATGTGAATAAAGGTAAAAATATAAGCTGAAAGCAGGAATACATGAATAATCCACTGAAATCCCCCAAAATAGGGAGAAGCGGACATGACATACAGATGATGCTGATAATTCATGCCTAAATGATACACAGTTCTATAGCTGAGAGTTGAAATGTAACTACGTTCCTTTGCAATGATGCATAGGTGTTACTCACCACTCTGCAAGAAAAAGCCATAAACAATCAAATCAGAGTTTGATATTTTATCCCTTTTCTCCACTCATCTCTGACCTTCCACATCCACTCAGTACACTCATACAGTTCTTCAAATTTTAAAACCAACACAAATGTCTAGTATTCTAAAGCTATCACTGAGCTACAGCTATCTTAGATGGGGGGGATAAAAAACAATAAAAGGATAATAGCAGCTCTCTCCCCCTTTTGGAAATGTTTCAGAGTAAGAGAGTGAACGACAGTGCTGCTTTAGACAATCACAGCACATACAAATTTATGGTTTTCCAATGAGCAAACATATAAAAAACATCTAAAAATAAAAAGGATCAATATCTGTTACCAGGCTCTCCAGGCTCTAAGGTGATAAGACATTGCTGGTTATAAAAATTAATATTCCTCATGCACTATTTAATTGGCTAGTGTTCCAACTGGTGAAGTTCTACATGAAGATAATTGTTTCCTAATGGACAAAGTAGGTTACAACTTTAAAAACTTTCAGAGAGAGGCCAGTACAGAAACAGGCTGGGGTTTTTGTTTTACCTCGTATAAAACTTTTCCTATTTTATCTGTCAGACTAGATATTCATTCACTTATTTATTCTCTCAGAAAGTAAATTATTTGGTTATAATAACAGTGGAATGTTTCCCTTGTCTCTTCATTAGCATCAGCTCACAGAAATACAGTTATACACAACATTTCTAAGCACTGGAGTGTTCTGCAGGTAAGAACACTGTGTGCAATTCCCAGGGATCAGCAGCTCTTCAGGGAGAGCTGGAGCTTCAGCATTGCAAAGATGAGCTTATGGTCAGTCAGAGAGATAGAAATGCATTATTCTGTTAGTCTCATTTTTGCTGTCTATACCATCCTGGCCATAGAACACACTTCCTTTTGAGAAATTGCATTGTAGGATGGGATCAAAGGATGCCACAGCATGCGATGTTGTGGCATATTGCACATGACAGCAATACTCTCACTCAAAGAGAAAAAATTCATAATGTAACAGTCACAAGTACAGTCTACTCTGGCAACAGTTTTAAAAGTGGAAAGGGAATGGCCCAGGAAAAGACAAATACACCACTTACCCATTTGAAAAAGGCACCATACAAGCAAGGAGTTAAAAAAACTCACTGTTGGCTAGTAAAACATAAAGATACAATAAAATACTGTTTGAATAACATAAAGATAATATACTGTCTAATTAGTAGAAAGCATGAGGGATGTTTTAGACTTAATGCATAATCAAAAAAATAAGATGTTAAGTATTCATGTTCTTCTCCTACATAGATATAAATGATTTTTACTGTTTGTTTTTGTCCTCTGGAAATGAATCACTGATGTTTTCACCCGAAGTGTTCACTACTGGCTTTGCAAACAGACACACACACAGCTTATGTCATCTGCTGCAACCCACACCAAGGGGACCCCCAAGCATAACTATTGTTTCTTAAACCCATGAAGTGGTCACCTATTGAAAACTGCAGTTTTCCTCTGCAACTTTCACAGATACAGAGTTCACACAAAAATTGCTGTATCAAAACATTATCTCAAACCAGGCTACTGGTAGTCAGAATTGCAGACGATATGAGTGGGTGATCTGTTAAAGTCCACAATTCATCAGTATGGGCTTTCTCCTTTGCTGTCTTACAATGCCTTTTACAAAGGCGAGTACCTCACAAATTGCACACTCGCCTGCTACTGCAACCTCCATCTCAACACATTTGTCTGCTCCTCGCTCATGTAATGCCTCGTGTAAACTATGTTCTACACCTCTCTATTTGCCTTCTCCCTGTTCCAGCCACACTGTTCATTGGTGAAGGACACGTTTCCTCTCTACTGCTAATTGTCAGGAACAGTTTCACCAAGAAAACTTTCCAAGACAGTCAAACTTCCCCATGTCAGTCAGCCAGCTCCAGTCTTGTAACACAGAAACACATATATTTCTGTCAGAGGCACCTTCTGTGGAACATCCGGCTAAGGTGGTTGGCAATATTTGGCAATCACAGCCTGGGATGTGTGTGCTGGTTTGTGACCTCTGTCCAGGTTAGGAAGCACATGCTGTTCCATACCTGCTCCTGTCCACAAGGAAATGTTTTGTGCATCTGTGTTAATGCAGGTCTGTACTACAATCAGGTTTGCCAGACACACCAGCACTTTGGTCGTGGTTGAGCTGAGGCACCATCAGAATTCAGAACTTAAAAGAAAGAGCTACTTTAAGAGACAAACACATTTATTGTCTTCATTGCTTGGAATAAATACCGTTTGATAGCTCGTGTGGTGCCAAGGGAAAGCACTGTTTATATGCTTTCCTACCTTTTTCAGATCCCTTCTGCCATCCTGAAGAGCCAACAGATGGCTAACTACGATGAGTAGGTTCTACCCACATAGAAATTCAAAGGAAAACAAAAAACTACTCACTTTACAGTCACTGCTTCTGTTTGAGCTGTTAAGTGCATGAGGATGTCAGTTTACCTTACACTTCCACTGGCAGAGTCTGGTCTTACCTGAGCTCTGAATGGCAGCTGGGAGCACATTGTTCTTCACAGTTCATGATAAAGTAAAATTAGAGGCTATACACAGATCTATGGCCCTTCATGAATGCAAAAATTACTCCAGGCTTCCCACAAAAGGTACTGTCACATCCTGACCCATACACAACAGCTTGAAGAGCAAGTTATCTCTACTGGTTCCTAGTACACAACTGCTTTCCACAATCCTGAAGTGAGCTATTGGCCCTGTTTAATTCAACTAGATGTTACTTATATCTACAGAAAGAAAAAAAAATATTTTTGCGTACAAAGTTTCTCTTGGCCCTAAAAAAACATTACAGAGGTTCACATCAACAAATAGGAACACAATCAATGACTTCAGAGTGACACTTCATTGACAGACCAGTATATCTAGCAGCTTAGTAATATACAGCACAGACAGCCTAGGAAACATTCTACAAGAGAAAAAGAAAAAAGATTTCCTTTACCTTAGAAGTCCTTATATCCCAAGCCTTAACTTCTGGGCTGAACCCTCCACAAAGGAAAATATTTGACTCTGTAGGGTGGAACTTGAGTGCACTGATCCTAAATTCTGTTTTGCTGCTAAATATCTGTTTTCCTAAAATAAAGTGAGAAGTGATTAAAATTTGAGCAGACAATGAAATATGTTCATTTCAACTTAGTTTGAAAGACATCAAGGTTGTCAAAGGTGAACAAGTAAACACATTTCAAGTATCTGGGGCTACTCCACCTTAATGAAAATACAGGACAACTCACTAATTTCTATCCACATGAGATTGCTTCTGCTTATGGGCCTCTGCACCACTGACTGCCTCCTACTGAAAGGAGAGAACAACTGGTTTCCCATACTAAGGTGAGGAGCTCCAAGGTCCCAGTCCAAACAACATGCAGGAAATAAATCTACAAATCTAATGGCTGAACGTTTCCTTACAGAGATGCCACAGTCTTCATTTCAGTGAGACAAAAATAACTAGAATAAAACATTGTCTGTACAGAAATACCACATCTCAATCTATATTACAACTCTTGAGTTGTTTACTTCTCTTTCTGTGAAGGTAGGAGTGAAGCTTGATCTTGAAAGCAGGAAACAATTTGCATACCATCATATGAAGGCAATAGCTGTTCCCATGGATACACTGTTCCCAGCATTTAATTGTGTACACTAATCTCCACAGGATCCTGTGGTTAGTATCAATTGGATTGTCGACACTTTCGAAGGCAGCAGAATTCAGCTAGGTTATTTTACAGAACTTTTCCACAGTCCGCTGCTTCCTTTCATCCTAACAAATTCACGATATGAATGTACACTCACTGAAATAAAATTTCTGGAACAGCAGTATGGACCAAGATAAACATATCTGCTCATTTTCACAATATAAACTGGGATTTATATTCTACATATCACATTTAAAGATCTACATTAAATTGAGCTACTGCTGTAAGCCACAGGAGGTACAGAATCAAGAAAAAAAAAGAAAAAACTTTTAAAATACTATGACAAAAGCTTCTTAAAATATACTTTAATCTACATTTTTTGCAAGTGATGGTTATCTTAAAATAGGTTTTCTTAACTGAAAAATACTTTCAGCTAAAAAATTAATGACGGATGTAAATACTTACTGTTAGGTGTACAATACCGAAAATCATTCATATACATTTATACGCTTATTTCATGATCTCGGGCCACGTTACTTGATTTTATCTTCAGCTTTGTTTTCTCCACATGCAGAACTCAGCTTACACAGTCAAGGGGCTAAGATGTCAAATTATTTATTTATTGAGTTTAAAGAAGAAAAGAGAAAGCTTTTACTTCATCACGTGCTCATCAAGCTAGCAGTGACAGGGAAAAGAGATTGCAGGGAGTGTAAGGAAGGGGTGAGTGTTATTCTAAGTGAATATTGTTATTTGTAGGAGATTTTTGTCCTTTTTAAAATTATTCTCCATTGATTGTCTGTGCAAGGTCTAACGGGCCTCTTTGTCACTACTAAATGAAATACTTAATTTAGTCCATAAGTTCCTTCCCCAAAATGAGAAAACAGTCATAAGGGCAGCAGAGGTTCTCTCAACAAGCAACAAGTCATATCTAATCGTGACCATCTCTTGCCATGGGAGTTCTCAGTAGACCAACAGCTACAGGAAAAAAAAAGACTCCACAGGGAAAGGAGAAAGTATTAAAATCATCAGTTATAGGAAAAACAAGATACTGCTCTCATGTACCTCACTAACCCGGCATAATTTGCGGTGGCTTTAGAAAAGCCACTCTCATCCACAGCACTTGAGAAAAAACTGAAGTTCCCCATGAAGGCTCACTAGTCAGTTAAATAGCAGTTTGCTCCCAAAGGAATTTGGTTCTTACTAGTTCCCAGCTTAATAAAAACTCCAGGAGTATAATCAACAAGTTTTGAATGGGACTTCAGCAAGAAATGAGCATCAGTGCAGCCCACTTGTACTAATCCTGTCACAGAGCTTTATAAAGGACACCTCAAGTGATCACCACTCTCAACAAAGTGTGTTGTCCAAATGGCATTAGACTTATATATAACTAATCCAGTGGAACTCACCATTTAACCTTTTGACAAACACTGGCTTTACTATAATGTTATTAAATTTTTACCTCCACAAGACTTCTGAAAACTGCTTTTTCTATAACATGTACTCGCGTTCTCTAGCCCAAGACACAAGAAAGTCAGGTAAAACACACTCAAAAAGATGTGCATTAAATGCAAGATGCGGTTACTAACTATAAGATGCTACCTTTTCCACAGAAAGATTGATTTAACATAATTTGTAATTAATTAGTCCATTTTTCAATCTCATCCCCAAGTGCTTCCAAATAATTCAATCATTCGCCTGATATTTTCTTCAGAAAGTAAAATGCTTTAATTCCCTACTCGGTCTCTGTTTCAAAGAGAAATGGGCACTGGATTTGCCCTTTTTTTGTCTTCTAGAGTCTATTATTTATCCCAAAGCTCTCAGTGACACTCACTAATATAATTAAAACATGACGATCTTAGTGTGTTGCCGTAAGGGAAAGGAAAAAAAACTTTCCAAGACAACTTTATGTGGGTAAAGTAGAGAAGAGTTCTTTTACTTATAGGGTCTTGGGGTACACAATATAAAGGAGTATAGAAGAGTACATAAAGTATAAAAAGACTATAAAAGAGTACAACACGTGTTGGCAAGTAACAGATAGACAAGACCGGTGCTAGGTTGAACTCACGGCCTCGGGAATACCATGTGAGCTCTTTTCCAAGCACCACCACTTCAAACCATGCAGAGTAAATTAATCCGAAAGGTGTCCCTTTCATTCCCGGCTGTATCCAGCCAACCCATGAGCCACTCTGCCATGCCTTACCGAAGCAAACAAGGGGCAACAACCTGCCCCTTCCAGGTGAAAGACCCTTTCACCCACAGGCTGGGAAACTGACTCTTGCAACATCTGGGCCCAAGTCAGCTCACCTCCCAACCCACTATAAACAAGGGAGAAACTCCCTTTCGCAGCTGCTTCCCTGCAGCTCAGCTACCCCAGCAGCTCATGCCGGTATCCAGTTCCCATTACTGGTCTCGTCTTCCTTCAAGCAGGACTTGAGGTTCTTGAGGTCCAGCCCGGGAGAACAAGGGAGGGGAAACCCCCCTTTGCAAGCAGAGCTCTTCTGAGCTCCCCCCTCCCCCCTTTTTGGGGGGCAACACAGGGCACCACACCAGGCTGGGCAGCAGAGTGTGTGTGTGTGTGAGAAATGTCACCAAGGTGTAGAAGCTGGGAAAGCTCTCTATCTACGTGGCAGCATACTGATTTTATAACACTACTCAATTATCATATCTAAAGGTTGCATCCAATGTGAGAAACGTCCATACCCAGAACTTCCCTTGGGACAGCTCCATGGCACGCCTCTCCTAGGATTGAGTTGGAGGTCTTAAGACCCTTACTTCATCCTTTATCATCATCTTCACACCACTTTTCCCTTATTGGAGCTTCTCCAAGGTTGCTGGGCTTTGCTTTCTTGTTTTGACTAACATGGTATCTAATTGTCTTAGCTCTGGTACATGTTTCCCAGGCATGATGTTCCAGCTGTTATCTGACCCTTAAGACAGCTAGCACAGGGGTAGAGGTTGTTAGCTACTCTAAATGCAAGAAACTACATAGAAGTATAAAAATCCACAACTTCATGAAAACCCTAAGGCATCAGTGTTAAGAATTCTACATTATACTGTAATAATAAATAAAATTAAGGCAAACAACCTGACATCTTATTCTCTTATTTATGCTCTTTAAACTCCTTCTTTTTCCTATTTTAAGCTGCTACCTTACCATTTGATGCAGATATTAACCACTAATCTTACAAGTTCAGGCTCTCCAATTAATATTTGAAATACAACTCTCTCTCTCTTTTTCTTTTGCTCCCCAAAGTGAAATTCAGTCAAGCATCTCTTTTTGGAACTGAGTAAACAGTGTTCTGAAGAGTTTGGCATTATTAGATGTATACATTAGTTTCATTCTACTGCCATGTCACAGAAAATAAGCAGGCCTGGAGCAGCAGCAAACATACTCAAAAGGGGAGGATCACAACATTACAGAAAGCAAAGCCTCCTATTGCCAGAATTAAAATTTATGCACAATACACTTGCAGAACTTCAGAAATTTAGGAAAAACATCCAAGAAATAGAACAGACCAATGCAGAAGATGACATGGAGCAAATTAGCTCATGCAATTCAGTAATTTGAAAGAATTAATTCAACTCTTGACCCTTTTCTGCACAAATTTTATTTAGCATGTTTTAGTACTATGAGCAGAATTTGCTGCTTTCCCCACTATGATGAAACCTATTCCCACAGCTTAGGAAATCCAACTTCATTGTTTGCTAGAGATCCTCCTCCACCTTTCTGGAAATAATAATTTACAGTTACATATGTTTTTCTCTATAATTACTCAATTTATTAACATTAAATATTCAACTTTGAGAAGCCTTATTTTATATACTGCAAAAGATGGCCTTTGAGCAGGAGATTCCCGTATCCATAATAGAATACAACACGTGTAATTCAGCAAGCTTGTACATACCTTTATTGTGTATATATTTATCACATTTTAGTTCCTAAAGGCCCCATAACAAAGATTCAAGCAACTCACAGACTAGAAAATTACATCTTCTGAAAACCTCTTTGGTTAATTGAGGGAAAATCCATACCACATATCATTTTCTTGTAACGAGTCATTGTTATTCTAAAGCAGAAAGCAAATGTTTCTCTAAATCTTTAATCTTCACAATTTCAGTAGCAATATATACTGTATTTTTTGAAGTGTGTTTTATATTCTTTAAAGGCTTTAATTCAATTCTTCATGCATTAAAGGCTCACCACTAACATACACAGAATGTAAAAAAATCTTAAAAATATGTTGAATGTATGTTTCTGCTTCTTTATGTAGCAGCCTACTATAAAACTTCTCAACTATGAAATCAGATGTCTTAAAGGCTATTTAGCATTGTGAAATTTTCACATAACATCAGAACAGTTACCGAGCACAGGATGCTGCTGTAACTGTGTTCAGTGTTACTAAATACTAAATACTGAGGCTCACACACCTACCTGCAAAACACGAAAACATTTACTTCTTTACTCAAATCTGTGAAGAAAAGTGAAGCCCAAGACTTACAAGGACACAAGAACAATCTTGCTAAGCAGAACAGATTTCCCTGCTGTGTTCACAAAAAAAATTAAGACAATGTATATAAAAAAACTTCATTGCAGTCACAATCTCTCTCTTGCACAACAGTGAGAAAAAACATCAGAATGATCAGACATAATTTGTTCTTAACAAATCAATGTTGGCTGTTACATCTCCCTTCAGTATCTTGGTGTGCTTACAAACAGCTTTATTATTTTTTCAAGAACCAAAGTTTTATTTAACTACATGTATCTCCTAATCTTTCCCCTACATATTCACAAGTTCACAGCATGCAAAGATGCTTGAAACATTAAATCATTTTATCTTTGAACCTTTAAAATGTCCCCAAAATAAATACTTTTCTCTCTTCTTTTTTTCAAAGGCTTTATCTCAATGACTATGAAAAGTAAAATGCTATTACTTCCTAGCTGGAGAGTGACCTCTAAACTATATTTAACATATTTCATAAAACTGCTGAATCTTGGGGGAAACCTTTGACCTCACATCAAAGGGTGCCTGCATGCACTCAAAAGAAAAAAAATAAAACAAACAAGCAAACAAAAAAGTATCCATCAACTAGGCTTTTTTTCTGAGGTGTCATATAAAACCTTCCCGGATTTTAAAACATACTGTCTAAATAGTAGTGGAAGAGGAAGGGAAGAACAGAAGAAAATCACAGCTCTCCTGAGGTGATGTTTAGGTGTGAGAACTAAAACTCCTACATGAACAAATACAATTACATTAACAATAATAATGTTATATCTATAGGACTACTAAATTAGAATAGAAAAAAATATATATAGAAAAGAAAGTTAGAACCATCCTCTTGGAGGTACAAAATGTTCCATTATGAAACTCTCTCTCCCATTATAACTCTGCGGAAATGATACTTGAAATCAAGCTCAGTCCATGAACTAAAATACAACTGCAGCATTTGGTAACGTAGGAAATGTGCCAAAATTTCTTGGAACATTCCCTCTGTCATAATATTAAAGAAATGAAAAGTATCTACAATATGCAAATAGTAACAACCCAGCCAATGTTCTGCCTATGCTATTATACCAATTCATTTGTGACTAATGAAAAATCCACTGATGAATAAAACATACATTCCAAAAATAAAATAGTTATAAATAAATTTTAAAAATACAATTACCCTTCTAAAGTTGGTAGAGCATCTCCATTACATCTGGACATAACAGAAGGTAAATGTCAAATGTACTTGACCTAGAATTGTTTTAAAAGCAATTTTTTTCAGTGCTCTCTGAATGTGCCACTATTTACTACTCTGTAAATAACGGTGTCTGGACTATCAGTAGTAGAAAATGACTGTGAGTGTGGTGTTATTAGATGAACCAAACCAGGGAGTCTCATCCTGCTGCTGCATTATTATCACATTTGTGAAACTATTCAAAAGGCTTTATTTTTATAAAGAAAGAATGTATATAAAATAGAACAATTAAAAAAATACTAACCAGTAACAGGCAGCGCATTTGCAGTTTTTTGGATCTACCAGTATTTATGAAACTCTACACTGCGCTACTGAACTTGCCTCAAGAAATGGGTAAGCACAGAACCACTTGTGAATGATTCACGAATAACCCTGAGTCCTTTAAACATTTTATGTGTGTTTTGAATCAGACCCATACTCCGCATACAACAGCTTTTAAGAAAAGTGCATTTGTGGAGAGTCTTAACTTGAAATCCTGGTGTTAGGATGACCATTGAAGATAGTAAATTATGATCTACAAAAATTGAGTTTAAAAAAAGACTTGCACAACAACATCTATTTTCACCAAACCAGGACAAGAGAACTCCTTGTACCTCATAACTTGAAATCTTCTCTTTCTCTGTTCTTCATCATAGTATCACGCAGGTTGGACCTCCAGCGATCATCTAGTCCAAATCCTTACTCAAATTAGGTCCAGCTGCAGCAGGTTACTTATGGATCTGTCCACCGAAGTTCTGAGTATCTCCAAGTACAGACTCCACAGGTTCTCTGAGCATCTTGGTTTAGTGTTTCATGGCTCCTGAGTTGAGACAAGTTTCTGTGTTCCTATATTTGTCCTTTGCCTCTTATCCTTTCACTGTACATCTCTGAGAAGAGCCTGGCATCATTTTCTCTATAGCCAAAGTAAATACTTCCTAATCTGGCCTGGAATGAAGTTGACCTTCTTTGCTTCAAGAGAACACTGATGATTCATATTTAGCAGCAGGACTCTCAGATATATTTCTGCAAAGGTGCTTTCTAGCCAGTTTAGCACCAGCCAGTTCTATTGCACAGGATTACTCTATTCCTGCTGCAGGACTTTGCATTGGTCCTTGTTGAACTTCAGGAGATTCCTATCAGCCCATTTTTGTTTGCTTGCAGCATCTTAGATCTTCTTATACATAAGAACTTTCACTAAATACACGTGACAAGGGCAAGAGGTCTGATGGTGCAAAACTGCAGGATAAGATTTCAGGATGTGTCTTCTATCCTCAGACCAGGATTTCTATGCCAACGACAAAAATTCTGCTTCATGATTAATGGGATTTCAGTGTTTGCTTCTATTCTGATACTGTTTGGATATAATGATGAAGAAAATCACTCCAGAAAATGCAATAAATTAGGACAAGGGATATCCAAACTAAAGTCCAATCTTAGAATCAAAATTTCCTGGAGAATTTATTCTAGCACTGTTAAAACTGTGATGGCACATTCCTTTGAGAAATATCATAACTAGCTGTTATCAGACCCAGAACAATTAGCCAGACTACAATTTTGATTTAATACGGCAAAAACTATGTTCCTAACAGAAAACCAGTAGAAAATTACAGAAAAAGTATAAAAAAACTGAGCAGCTCAATACT
Source organism: Sclerurus mexicanus (assembly GCA_013396755.1). Classification (NCBI taxonomy): domain Eukaryota; kingdom Metazoa; phylum Chordata; class Aves; order Passeriformes; family Furnariidae; genus Sclerurus; species Sclerurus mexicanus. The sequence goes on from VWZF01002590.1 coordinate 2,304,840, forward strand.
ATGCATGTACTAAGCTGTATTTGCAATCTTTTAAAATAATGCTTTTAAAATAATTCACTTCAGACTATTAGGTTTCTTCTAATAAAGGACATGTAGCAATTTTCATAACACAGAGGTAATATATACAATCTGTACTGAAAACAAAGACAAGAAAGTAGATTTTAGCAAACAAGACTGGAAAAATGTTGAACCAGAACAAAATACACAAGAGACAAGAGGACAGAGCCTTAAAGAGAGCATTATTATTTATAAAGTCCCACTGGTATGCATTTACTGCATTTAAACACGCTGGTAGTTAGTTCAGACTACCAATGGAAAGTAATTAAGACCAAAGTCCAAAAAAGAATCTGAAAGTTCTCTGTGAAGGAGCAGTTCTAACATCTATCTGAAGATAATCAAAGAAGAAATCATCTCAGCACTGATGAAGAGTGAGAAGGAATGAATGATTCAGTGAACTAATGTAAATCAAAATCCTATAGTTGCCTTAATGTTTTTCAAATGGAAATGAGGCTTTTTATATCAAATTGATTTGGATTCCAGAGGCAAACTGCTCGCCCTGTTTCTCTGAAAGGAACTGACTGAAATGTATGAAAAGAAGAGTAACTGTACCACAGTAAAGGAACTTGGAAATTGGCTTGCACATGTAGGAAATCAGAATAAAATTCTGATCATTCATATTATGTTTTTCCAAATGAGGGGTGCATCACTGAAGGTCAGGTCCAAACACAACACAACTGCAGTTCAGAGGAACTACAAGGAACTCCTGTGTTCCTGAAATAAGGCAATAATGATATGTGGTATTTCCAAGGATATAAGAATTCATTTTACACACGCTGTTTATTTAAGTAGCTGGAAACACTACATAACTCACCCGTCAATAAAGACCCATTTATGAATTTGTCTGCTTTGAAACTTAGTAAATTTACGTTGTTACTGTTGTAATTTCCTGGAGCAGTATAAATGAACCACTACCATCAACTTAATCCAGACTTCTGGATAGTTAAATGAAAAAGACGTTAGAAATTAAAGTACGTGATTTAAATTACATATCTTTGGAATTTGTGCTATCCTTTAATAAAATGAGATTTTTCCTACAGTAGACTCTTCAAATGACTCAGACACATAAAATCTATACTACTGCTATAAATCTCATTAAAAAGATAGCCATTCTGTTAATTTATATGCATTACAGACAAAAGTAAGTCCTCTTGGGTTAGTAAGATTCAGTTATATGTGAGACTAAAAAGGTTGCTGTATTAAGACTGAAAATTTAAAAAAAAAGAAAGACGAAGTCTAAGTAGTTAATGACTTGGCATATTAACCTCATGTGCTACTACTCTTTTCCCCATTAAAAAACCTGAATATTCTCGTAACATCAGTATTCCATAACACATCTTACATTCCCACTCTACAACAGCTCCCTCCCAGCCATCAGTGAATTTAAATATTTCTGGTATGACAATTGTTGAGAAAAATTAATTCTTAGAGCATGGAAAAGAATCTTTTTCTAATGTGAAGAATATTCACAAATTTCCTTGGCCACTTTCCCAGTTCATCTGAATAGGATTTCTGCTCTCCAGATATTTACATACAATGTAGTTCTTGCTTTTACGTGAGAGAAAATCCTTCTAGACAGTAACTGCTTGCAACTTTTGCAAGCATTTATTGTAGTAGTCTTACTACTGCATTTATTGTTGTAGTCTTACAAAAAATATTGCAACTTTGCAGGAGTTAAACACTTAAAAATAAATTAAGTGAAAAACATAAAATTGCATCTCTTCCCCTGACAAAGTCCAATTTTGGACCTAATTCATTCACACACACACAGAGGTGTCTTACTATGCGTAGCCCCAGTGAGCACTGCTGTATGAATGCTGATAGCATACATAAAGGGGAGAAGAAATACAGCTGACAGAAGCACTTTCATTTGTGAAGGGGACAGGAGGAGAGACAGCATCCAGGAAATTAGTTTTTAATGTTACAACAATCAAATCCCAAATCAAATTCACAAATGCATCAGAGCAACCCAAGTTCAGTCTCAAGATTTTATACCAGAATTTAAGTTTCAAATTAAGGTCCTATTCAGAAAAAAACAAACAAAGAAAACAAAAACCACCGAATTAACTTTATGCACAAACTTAAAACCAATCCAGCCGAGAATGAGATACAAGCGTATGTTTAAATTAACCATATGTATAAATGGTACTGAAGTCAGCCTTAAGAGGCTGTAGTGGTTTTGGTTTAGCCCTTTCCTGGTAACTGGGTCATAACTAAGCAAGTATTCCATGTCATTTCTTTATGTAAGCAGAGACAGAAAAAGGGGGAGTCGGAAGTCAGGGGTCAGTCCTTCTTCCAGCAGTGCTGGAGAGCAGAGCTCCCCGCGGTCACCCCTGGTGTGGGAATGGCCGTAGGTGTGGGTCTGCCCATCAGCCGGCCGGGTCGGGAGCAGGTGTCCTGACATACAGGACCCGCAGCTGCCTTGGTGAGAGCGAAGTGAAAACTTGTTTTCTCTCCCTTTTCTCCTCTGTATATACATGTATATATGCGTAAATATATTTAAACTGTTTTAATTCTACTGAAGTTCGGTTTTGTGGGGTTTTCCTCCCCTCCCTTTCTCTTTTTTTTTCCCCTGTGGCTGGGAGGGGCCTTTGGGGTCTCTGTCCTGGGCCTTTTGGCTCTTGGCATTTGGCCAATTTCAACTGGTCACAGAGGTTCTTGAAACGCTTTAATAAATGACCATGAGAGAGCATAAAAAATACATAATTCATTCTATTTATCTGTGCAGTGTCTGACAACTGAAATTACATGTGATCATGAAGTTAAAGATATTCCAGTTTACTCAAATTTCATCAACTACTTTTAATGACCAAGATATATTTGTTAAAGTAAGGACATGTTTCAAGAACCCTTAACTTTCACCTACAGATTTTATCTATATTTTATCTTTACTTAAGGCTAACAAGATCCCGAGTTATCTGTACACAGTTAAGGGCTATAATGCACCCTTCAGGACCTTTACCTGTTTCTACATCTGTTAAATGCAGCATGGAATCAAAGCCCCCACTGAGGATCCTTCTTCCACAAGACGACCACCGGGCAGCTCGAACAGCACAGGAGTGGCAGGAGTAGGTTTTTAAACAGCAGCCGGCATCTACAGCATCCCACACCTTAAAAAGATGGATAAAGTCACCTCTATAAAGAATCACAGTAATTTTTTCAAAGTACTGATAAGTAGCTACAGCAAATCACTGTGGTTGAGAGAGCTTTGCATTCTGAAGTCGTATCAGCTAAGCTGAAAAGACTGTTAGAAATAATTGCATGGTTGATTAGAATTAGGATACTTCATTAACAAGGCACAAATCCACAAATACATTTTTATTACTTTTGTTATTTCTTAAAATGTCTACATTGCTTGCAGTGGCAATTCATATTATACTTTCCCATTCTTAATGCTGTCTTACCTCTAAGAAGGGGTGTATTCAAATAGATTTTACCTTTCATCATTTCTCTTCCAAATTTTGTCTCTGTTCTGTCTTGCTTTTCATCAAGTAAGAAGAATCCTGGCAAATTACAGCTTTCACATCTGCCTATACATAGGTTTTTGTCATATTTCTCACTCAGTTTGTAATTTCAAGTAGAATTTTACCTTAACTTCACTGAGGAAGGAGATAATATAGTGACACAATTACATAGAGATTTTCAAGGACTGGTCTAAGTCCTCTCATTTTTCAGTTTCTTCTGGATAGGACTGGGTTGATGCTGAACAGTTCCAAAAATCTTGTTCTACAAGCTATCCAATGGTTTTTTTTAATTATATAACAAATAGCATTTTCAAAACATAAATTGTCCCGTTCATATTTTAAAAAGGCACATGTTCCCAGGTAATGTATTTTAGAAAATACAACTACTTTGAATTTAGTTACCAAATATAGTTGACAAAAATTAAAAGCACATCCTTTTCCTGTTGTTTTGGGGATTTTTGACATAGTTGTAAGATAAAATTAGAAGTTTAGCAACAACTGACCCATATAAAGATCCATTATGATCACTTCTGTGACAGAGGGCTAAATATTCAAACTATTTTCCTACGAATATTCTTCTTCAGTAAAAGCTAGTTTTTAAAATACCTTACAGTTGTATGATACAATACAATACCTGTTGAGTTGAATAATAAAACAGATAGCAAATGCTATAGCCATACCTGTAAATCCTACAAATCCATTACTTCCAATATTAGTAGTACAAACAAAACAACACTTTGACAGTGCTTTATGAGAGTTTTATTGCAGTTACAGTAAACTCAAGGCAGTTTATTGCTTTAAAGTCACAATTTTACTTCATGGTAGTTCTCTTTGCAATTAGTCCTTTTCATCCTGAAATAACATGCAGAATGAAAACGTGGCCTATGAGCTTAGAAGGTTATTCTGAATTTCGGGAATTCTAATCAATTTCTCCACTCTAAGATTGTTTATATAATGCCAGGAACAGACTAGGTAACTAACAAAATATCAACAAATTACTTTTTTTTTAAAGTCAGATAAAATTCAACCTCCATGTATGTTAACAAAAGCAATGGAGCTAGTACTGAAAATAAAACTGGCTGCATGTTTGTGCATTTTAAAAAATGTTACAAACAAAAATAACTTGGTAAATCAGGAAATGTAAGTAGATGTTTCCTTTCATGTGGGAACAGCACAATTCACAATAAAGGAGAATGTAAAGAGGGAGAAAAAAGTGAGCCTTTGGGTAATACATTTTTATCTTCAATTATATTTTCTTCTTACTGGACAAAAAGGACTTGCTGACAGTATCGTTATTATATAAAGCATACTCAGAAGACAACATTTCATTATAGAAAATAATTTCATCAAAGGATCTTCTATCACAAAGCACAATTCTGCAATGCAAAGCAACCAATTATCATTAATTACTTGAATAGCCAGTTAAGATTGGAACTGTGATGGCCATGCCCTAAGTATTCTACTCTATCCACAAGAAAAGAAATCAGGAAAAATTTAATATTAAACTGCTTTGGAAAGTAAGTTTCTCTGCTTTAATGAGTTTTAATGATTGTTTCAAGTTTCACAGTATTAAAAAAGGGTTAATTGTGTCTTGGAGGGCTTTTAATATGAGGAAGCTAATGAACGAACAAAGATGAAAGGAAAAACAGGTGGTACATGCTTCAGATATTTTCTGTCATGTTTTAGTGATTAAGTATGAAAACTCAATTTTCACAAGAAGGGTAAAGTAAAGCAAGTTCAATAGCACTTCTGAGCTCCAGCATCATTAAAAAAAACTGTATAAAAGGAAAAAGCACACTCCTGAAGCTGCACATTTCCCTCCACTATGTGAGATGGAACAAGTGATCCACTCTTGTGAATGAGACCACTGACCACTCAAAAGGGACAACTCAGAAAATACCACATTTCTCTTCACTGTTTTGCTTTCCATCAGCTCCTTTTTGTCCACATAATGGTGCTGTTGAAATGCTTTCTGGAAGTAGAGTCACAGGGGCAAGGCAGTCTTGACTGAGGAAATCCACAGAGTTTATTGCCAATTAATATAAACTTTTAATCATACATTCAGGTTTTGAGGAAAAAAAGACCAAGAGCTAAATGAGCACTTAGGGGAGCAGCTGCCCCACTAAGGTGCCATTTCAGTCCAGTGCTTCTCCTCTGCTGCTCCTACCCCAGCTCCACCAGTTTTCACCACATGTTACATTTGGTCACTTCACAGAGAAAATGGTCATTGCAACAGGCTGGGATCAGGGTCTAGAAGTTTCTTTTTGCCTCTTCTTACTCTTTTCATCCCCTTCACTTCTTGCTGCTTCTCTGATCTCCCTCTCCAAAGCCATATCTCCTCCCTTACCTCGTCCCAAAGCCTTCTATACATCCTCACATTACCTCTCGTATCCTTGTGGCTATCTCCTTTCTCCAATAGGCATGACCAGAGGCACCACATGATCCTCTGAAGCTGTGGCCCAGAGTGAGCTGTTTTCATCTGTTCCAGAGTGAGCCAGAACCAGCTATAGCATCACAGGGCAGCTCAGGACCTCCTCCCACACAGGCCACCCTTGTAGTCCTTGCTACCCAACTCCACGAGTAATGCCCAGTGCAAGCCATCAGTTCAGACAAAAGAATAAGGACAGGCCTCCATCAAGATACGGTCCAATGCAAATTCACTGTAGCCCACAAAAGTGCTTTTAAATAACGCTCAGAGGTGCCACCTCTGCTGTGGTTTCACAGACTACTGGAAAGAGGAGTCAGACAAGGCAGTAGAAAGGGATGGCAGACCCTGTCCTGCCATGCAGTGGCAATGCTCTGCAAGCTTCATCTGGATGCTTTCAATCTTAGCTAAGTTCCACATGACCTATCTAGGATATTCTTTCAAGTCCCACATCCAGTGAATTAAGCTCAATGTAACCTTGATACATTAGCATGTGCCCTGCTGCAATGAGGACACAGTACAGTGCATATCCAGAAGAACAGAGTTTTTAGTTACAATACTAATGTTCCAGAGGAAAAGGGAAGCTACTGCAATTGCTACTTGCAAGAAGTGGCATTTTACATTTACAGTTAGTTCAACAGCAATCACTTTAATGGATGGAGCCATGCCCACAGAAAGTCATATAAAGATGAGCCATTGCGTAGCAAGAAACAAAAATAGGTGTGCAGAACTTAAAACTGGGTAATTAAAGGACAAGCTATGCATGTTCCATACAAATAAGACACATGGAAAAGGTGAGGGCAGTAATGCTCAGCTGTCACAGAAGGCGTCTGCCCCAAGTTACAAGCACCGTTCTGTGCCTAGAAGTGGCAGAAATGTAAACAGTGTCATATGTACAAATGGAGAAACTACTATATTTCATTGCAAGGGAAAAACACTTCAAATCTCATCAGAGAATCACTACAAAGCCACCACCATGTCTGCATTTCGTTAGAGAGCCTCTTAAGTAGTTCCCCGTTACAATATATTTCCACTGCTTAATCATCATAAGTAAAAAATGGATAGCAGGAGAGTTCCACCATGCTCTATCCAAAGCTTGAGAGGAACCTCTACTCAGCAGCTGGTGCTTGTTCCAAACAGGCGGTCACTAATTAGAAAAAGGAGAGGTTGCAAAGGGATGAGTCCTTTGCATTTGAGCTTGCTCTCTTTGCCAAACACTCAGATGACAGATGAGCAGATTCTCCAGGGTGACAGGCATTTCAAGGTTTTAATTTCAGCTGAGAGAGTCAAGTGTGCCAAGAATAATGTGTATGGCAACAATGGTCTTTCTAGGCTTTTTTTTCTTCACTTTTCCATATGCTGGAAACAAAACAGGGACAGAATCCCCTAGGATCTTGGGTCATTAAAAGCTTCCTATTTCAAGTGAGGGACATTGTGGATCATGCCATCTTTGCCAGAAAGGAACATGAATTACAGCCTCTTTACCAGAAGAGGATCCCAAACATATTCTTCTGAATGGCGTCTGCATACGAACTCAGAAAAAGGATTTGTATTCAAAACCAGTCTAAAGCTGAAGGTAAAGGCCACAACACTGTAATTTCAGAACCAATAGTTGTAAGAATTTCAAAGTAAGCTTTTTTGAAGAAATGAAGTGTCTTAGAACTATTTAGAAAGACTGCTGAGCTTTAAAGATACCTGGTACATAAATACCTTTAAAATAAACATTTATAGAATAAATTTCTAGATTTGCATGGAATAAAGGTTTACATATTTAGTACAGAAAAGATTACTTGGATGGGGGAACTGTTCTTTAAAAATACAGAGGCTGAGACATAAATCTTCCTTCACAGGCACTTAAACACATGTATCAAGTATTATAGGACTAGATGTTATCATGCATATGCCAAAGGAAGACAGATTTATATTAAATTATTTTTATCAAGAAATCAACCTCTTTAAGTGTTGCTAAATGTCTTGAAAACTGAGCTCTTACAGAAACTCAGTATTATTCTAGATGAAATACTAAATTCTCATCAAACTTGAGGTTGCATCTTGTGATGACCTTTGTGATTTTCATTGCTGAGCTAAAAAGGTAAAAGCACACATTTCATCCTGCCACTCTGAAAAGACTGCTTATTGCCACACAGTCAAGCAATGTTATACATTATAAACAGTAACCAGTCCATCCTTTCCCCTTGTAAGAATCCCCAAAACAATATGAAATATGCAGCTGTTATTAGGAAAATTATACATATTACCATATTACCTCCCCTAAATCTACAACTATTAATTAATTATCCAATACTTGAAAGAAATAAACAGCCGAGACTCAAAGCTTTGAAATAAACTAGCTATTTTCAAAGATTTTCAATGTCTTTCTGGCATTAAGGTATCATGAAAACTTTAATTGCATTTTTTCCAATTTTATTAAAATTGGCTTCAATTTGTCAAACCAGTTCATATTTTACTACTAGTTCTCACTCTTTTGTACTTCACTATTTTTAACATTGCGTTTCCATTTCCTTTCCATCAATTGCTTTTATTTCGTTTCATCTCCTGTTATAGAAAGTATGGTGATCACATAGTTATCTGCCAGGATTACTATATGGGGCCAAAATGGCAGGTACAAACAGCCAAGTGACAAAATTATACTAGACGTTTCTTTACAAAAGCAATTTTCTTTTTACTTTCTCTGAGGGACATTGTAATTCAATTGCTGTTTCACATTCTCCATAATATTTGGAAATAAAGGCTTTAGAAGTCCCTTGCTTTCCAGTTATAGCTTAGAAATGTTGTGAAAATACTGTAACCTCTATCTAAGGTAACATAACCAGATCTCCTCACCCTTGCAATCAAAACTTCACAAATCACATAAGCAACCACACAATGTAAGAGATGAGATTTATTATAGATTATATGTTTTCAGTTCCTGTTTTCTGACTGAAAGCTTTCAGGAAAATAGCCTTTGAAAATAAAGTAGTTTGGGTCAAAGATAATAAAAACTCTCTTGGGAAGTCATAGAAGAAAGCAGAAGAGGATAAGCACTTGATACTCAAATATACAGAAGAACGTTCGGAGAACTGCTACACTATCAACAAGCTCATAAGACACAAAAGAAAGGCTGCTCTCTTACTGACCATCCAAACCAAGAATTCATTCCTTGAAAAAAAGTCACGGCAACACGAGCAGAGTAGCCAAAGTAACAGAACTCATCAAGCATACAAAGACTGATAAAAAAGGAATTGAACACATCTCTTTCATTGCCATTCTATGATTATCTATAATGTGCTTGCCTTCAAGCAAATTAGATTGCAGAAAAGAAAATCTAGCAGAAAGAGAAAGGTGCATCTATTCAAAGAGGCAGTCGCTAATTGCACAGTGAACCCGAGAACAATGGTTCAATTGTGATAAATTAGAGGTTGGAAGCAACTATGAGGAATTAAGCTGTATGCATTTTGAATTTGCATGCAAAAAGGAGCTACAGCAGAGCCACTCAAGAATACTAAACAAGAAATTAATTTCTGGAGCATGTGTAATGAAATTAAAAACTTTATAGTGGATGGATTCAAGTTAATTTCAACATAACATCCATACTAAAGGAACTCTTCCCCCTCAATTCAGCAAAGTTGTGCCGTTCTTCAGTAGTTACCAACTTCCTCTGTCAATGGCTCCTAACAAACAACACTAAGAAATAATTGCAAACTTCTCAATTAATATAAATACACAGATGGCATTTAAGAAACAGACCTGTTCAAGGACGATGTGGGATAGGACTGAGTTACAGAAAATATAAAGGATTACTATGCTTTGACTAGAGCAGATTCTGTTCCCTTCCAAAGCACACTGAGGTTGCTCCACAAACTTCTGAAGAGACATAGAGCCACTCCTTCCTCTTTTTGGAACATCGCTCCCTGATGTGTCTCAAGGAGTTTTTTCAAGGTGTTTTTCTCAAGGTGTTTTTCTACTTTGTTTTTTAACTGCAGAACTGAATTCATGTCTGAAAGTTGAACATGCCATATCTGCTAATATGCATAGATTCAAGAGAATGGTACTGCCTGAACCATATTGTTTTTCTGATCTCATCAGTATCTCAGTACTGTGATTTCTAACAAATACAGTAGAGAAGGAAGTCCCACACTACCTACAGAAAATCATGTCTTTTCTAGTTTTCAAATCAGGCTCAGAACTGCACTTTAAAAGATTCTTTGAAAATCAATGGGTCAGAGGGCAGAGATAGTCTCATGGAAAACTTACAGAAAGATATCTCCTGCTGCTACTGCTTCTTCACATTCCCCATTTGGATGAGGCATAGCTTTGGCCAGGATTGCAAGAGCTAAAAGTGCCCCTTGGGTATCTCTAACCAACAGCAGTAAGGATAAAGAGGTACTCACATAAACAGGTACATTATTTTGTTCATAAAACTGAGGCAAGATAATGCCAGTAAGAAAAGCAATGAATAGCCAAGCATCAGAACCGGTAGCTGTGCCAAAGTTTCCCCAGCTACTGCAGGACCGAACAAAAAATCTGAACTTGAATGTAATATGTATAAATTCCTAAAGTAACTATAGGAATATTGCTAATATTTCATTCTTGTTTCAATTCATGTCTTCTTAAAATATTGAGCTAAAGATTAACGTTGTAGTACAAAGTAAAGTGTGTTAGAAAAATTACAAAAGAGATCACTTGCACTCTTTTGTCTAAACATGTAGTCAAACTGTGTGAAAACTAAGAGCTAAGCTCCAGGAAAAACTATGAGCTAAGGTCTAGCTTTGTGTATAACCTGCAAGTGTCAACAAACTTACTTTCATACAATTATGAAGGACGTTAATAGATGTTCAAGTTGTTATACAGATTACAATTGATGTCATTTTGGACATACCTACCTAATTTTTAAACCAAGTATCCCAAAAAAGAGTTTTTTCAGCAGGATTCTGTATAGCTAGATAAAGTCAACACATTTTCAGATGTGCTGAACACTTGCTGCAGGAATGTTTAAAGTGTTCTAGGGAACATACTTTAAATGACGTCCATCTTCCTAACCTAGACATGGTGTAAGAAGTATATATCAGTGCTGTCATTTAAACAAGCACTTACAGATTTCCACTAGCTTTCTTCTTGCAGCAGTTGTAACTCAAAACACAATTATCTTACTAATCCAAAGCAAAGAACTGACTTTATTATTGCTTTAGTATCTGTATAAGAGTTTGCATTTGGATAGCTTATTACAAGACTACCCTTAGTACTGTAGAAATGAGAAGAATCGAAAGTAGCGAAATGTAATAAATTTAATTAGCTGAGACAGCCAGCATTAAGTCTAAATTCTTTTAATTTTATTTTTTTTCACCAAAAATTTTAATATTGAAGAGTTTCAAGCATAATTATCAAACCAATGAGGTGGAAAACCTCTTTTACAAAAAACAAACAAACAAACAAAAAAACCCCCAAAAAAACAAACAGCATATTAGATATAAGGTAGCCCTTATTTTATAGGTGGCTTTATCCAGGCAGAAGCATTTTAAGGTATAATACTAGCAGCATACTAGTAACCAAGTCAGCACTACTACTAGTACTACTACCTGATTTGTAAACATGTTAACAAGCTTTAATCCTGGTGAATCCAGCAAAGGTTGAGATAAGTACAAGCACTGCACTAGCTTCATGCCAACCATGCCTACGAAATACATTTCCAATTATTTGGTGTGTTTTATTTTAATTTTCCCTTCCACAGAAACCCAGCAGCCTTTTCCACACGGAAGGCTCCACAATTGTTAATTGTGAAGCTTCATTTGGGTAGTTTTGTCATTAACAGGAAAATCAAAATCTAACAAAAAGTGTACTTGGAACTGCCAGCATTCTATAAAATGATTTTAAGAAAACATTAATAGACCAAGATAAAACATCAGCATTTTCAGCTGGCAAAGGGAAAAACAAGAGACATAAAATAGAATTCTGTAAAACACAAACAAAAACACACCACTGTGTCAAGAGCTATCCATCTGAATAAACACAATGAAGGAATGTTCTTGGCAAAGCTTTAACAGCAAGAGCTGCTACACCTAAGCATCTTTGTTGGCAAACAGACTTCATAGTTCCTTACTTCAAAAGTTAACTTGTAGCACAAGGAGAATCTAATCAACGAATGAAAACTGAAAACATAAATAATTTTAGAGTATACAAATTGGCTGGGGTTTTGATAATATAAATAATTAATATTACCTCCATGGAAGCCTTTCAAGTCAAAACTGACAAAAAGAACTCCTAAGAAAGAAGTAAATTATATTTTAAAAAGAGTAACAGGAAGAGAATGAACAAGACTGATATAAATATTTCAGACAGTTCTATTAGAGCATTTGCAAATTATTTATTCCCATTGTAGCAAAAGTGTCCTCAGGACATACTAATCTCATCTACAAAAACTTTGTTTTCCATCCACTTGATTCAGAAATGGAAAAAGTGAAGAATACATGGACACTAGTGAATTCATATTTCTTGGATGTCACAGTCAAGATGGATAGCTGGGACAAGACCTTATTTCTATTTGGTGCTTTCAATATGCTTTCCCTGTTAATTATATGTGGTTTCTGGACAAACAAGCTCAATCCTTCGCCTTTCATGATCCTCTCAGAGGGAGGCCTTCCTGTTCAGCGGTTGGATAGCACATACACACACAGCTGGTGTCCAGATGAACTGACGGCAAACACTGACAAGTAACACATGCATAGATGCTGCAACAGGAACTATCAGAATACTGATAACATATTCAAACACTTGATTAAAGTGAATAAATTGCAGAGTATTACGTAATTATTCAGAAATAGGCCCTGATGCTCTTATAAACAGTCCACTATGAAGTGCAATTATGAGAAGGTAAAATTATTTCAGTGAGAGTCCTCAGAGAGACCATTAAGGTGCTATTAAAAGACCATTATAATATTTAACTTCAACAGGAAAGCTACTTTATTACAAGTCTTACCAGCACTTATAAGAGAGGGATGCAATTTCACCAAGAAGAGGTATTCTAACTCACAATAACCACATTACCCCCATTCTGGCTCTTTTATTTGCAATTTTAATGTTTGTTAGCCCTATGCTTGCTTATGTAACAATTAAGATCCAAGTGGTCCAATTCCAGATGCGTTTACAAGAGTCTTTAATCTAGATATGGATTAATAAACTTTAAGCTTTTGACAGAGTTTGAAAATTTGGATTTTAATCTCTCAATGTTCGAGTACCTACTACAACTTGCCCTCCCGAGGGATTATTAACACCACTATTAATTGATGATCAAGCAACTAGAAATTTCAGACATATACAGAGTAAGTATGCAGCTAAGAACAGTTAGACAATATATTTACGACCACCTGATAAGAATCTGGGTCTGCAAAATATTGCAAAATTACTTTTACATTCATTAAATACATAGCGATTCATCATCTTTGGGCACTGGAGGCAGTTTCTCTTTTCAGTCTAGAGATTCCCTAACCTTTGCATCACTTTCCACCAGAAAGACCATTTCCCTCAAAATCAGAGTAAGTCACGCCTGCCGGAAGTTTGGGTTATTTCAGATGCACTGACAGTGCTAATCTAGTACTTATCCTGACTTGGCTCTGCCACAGCAAAGTGACTGATTAATAGTTTAAAAGACAGGAGGTGTGTCAGGGAGCGCTGTCTGGGCCTCAGCGTGTTGAGACACTGCTGCACACGCGATGTTTACGGAGAGCATCCTCTCTCCACACACCAGCACAGCCACATCACAACACGGGTCACTTGCTGCTGAAGGTACACCAGACACGCCTTCCTGGGCAGAATCTGACACAGGCACCACCTGGGAGAGGGGTTTAGAGGAACAACAACCAGACATTCTGTTGCTAAATACATTTTTCTAAATGTACTGTTAGAGAATGTGCTATTAGGTGGTAATAACCCAGAGCATCTCAACTGAAGCAATACTAAAATGTATTTCAGTCTGTTCAGTTTCCAGAACTGAGAGAAACGTGTGGTAAGGACACAGACCACACAGCTACCTTATATTGACTGTCAAGAAATGCACTTTTCTTAATCACTTTTTATGGATCCCTTAAAAGAAAATTGTGTTCCCAAGTAAACAGTAATCACAGACTTAAGACAATACTGCTACCTTTGAAATTAAATTTTTAGAGTATCATTGCATTGTTGAAGTCAATTGCTACTGTGCAAGCTCTAGCCTATCATTTGTTATGAAGGTATTCCAGCTTTGAACCTTTCACCCAAAATAAATGAAAACTGATTAACTTCAACAGTTAGTTGATTTTTCAACTCTGATAATTACAGGCTGAAGGCAGAAGAGGGAGGAGACTTGGAACCAATATATGTTCCTTGAGAAATAAATTATTCCACACCATTTAGAAATAGAAAAAAATTTCCCTAGCCAAGCCAAAATACATGTTTCAGAATCTAAGTTCTAAACATTGTTTAAATATTACCTGGAATAACTAGAACCACTTATGCACTTAAAGTCAGTTAGGAGTTTGAAAAGTGACATCAGTATTATAGAACTGCACAGACAGATCAAGATTCTGCAAACGAAAGAGTATCCCATAATGTGCTATGTTAAATAGCATTTCCAGGGAACATCTACTTGATATGGTATCAAGCTTTGAGTTTTAGAGGCACAAGGTTCACTCAAGTACAGTGTGTGTGGCCAAGAAGTTTGTTTTTTAAACAAAGAGGGCTACAACTTCGCAAATAAGCATATATTTTTAGCATCACAATGTATTACAAAGTACATTTGCATTATGATGCAACAAAAGTGCATTACAAAGCAACAAAATCAGCTTCAACAAATTAAATTCAGTTGGAGCTATATATCCTACTTGTTTAATGAACAGTACTAGCAGCACAGGTTCCACTCCCACTAAAATGAAAAATATTAAACCAAGCTCAGTAAGGCAACCTGACATGTTGATTTTCATAACTTCTATGGGGTTTTTTTTCTGTATTGCCAAATGAAATCTTTACAGTTCTAGCCTCCTTCCTGGAAACGAAAATATCATTAGTAACAAAATTCTTCTGAAACCATTTTATTTTCCTTTAAAAACTTCAGGGAAATAAATTACACTTAGAGACTTTCAAAACACATTGATTCCTTCTACAAAAGCAGATTTGTTTGTTAGAATGCTTTATCCCACATGTATCATTTTAAAAGACACTAGAAAATTGCAGATGTTTGCAGGATAAATTCTTCACTTTATGAGATCAAGATCTCTAAATATACTGATCCTTCTTTTGACTTTTATTCTGACACACAGCTGATTTTCCCAGTACTTTGTTGTTCTTAAAAAGAAGAGATTCTAAAACTATGGAGATGCAACAGAAGTAAGAGCAGTATTTTTTTGCCCTTTCCCCTATTCCAAGATTTGGGAAAATATTTTGCTTTTCATTGATACCACACAACTCTAAGTAGAGCTCTGTTGCCTAGGAGCCCTTTAAATGCCAGTGAGACACTTTTGCAGTGTGGCTGGTAGCAAACACCCTTGGACAGAGATGCCAGGTCCTCGGGGCAGTTCAGTGTCCTCTGTACTGGGGACCTCCCTCTACCGCTGGTTTCAGCACGAACTCTGCAGCACCAAGACCTCAAGTTAAAGACAAGCGGATGTCACATTACACAAAACACTTGATCATCTCTCTAAAAGGCAGGGAAGCAACCTCTGAAAACTGTACTAATCTAGACACTGGGAATTGCAAAAAGTTGAACATGTATTAAGGTGTAGGACCTATGTCATCACATATTTGATTTTGGCTACATAATTTAATATCCAGATGAATCAATAATACAGGATTGCCTGCAATGGCTTGTGGCAGCATTTTACTGAAGCTGTATCACACAATTAGAAACAAGCTGGAATCATCTTTACTTTCAGAGGAAGAAACAGCAGAGCCACATCTGGCAGCTCTGCAACTTGAACAGCTTTATTTGTTTCCACAGAAATAGCCTTATCCTGCAGTTCAGAAACAGAGGTGACAAGAAAAGATGGTTGCAAGACTATTGTTTGATTAAGTTCTTGCAATAAAGGTCTTGAAGTAAGAGTAGATTTTTTCAATTTCCCAGAGTTGAATAAATTTTGACAAATACAAAAACAGTTTGAATTTTTAAGTGACACTGAGGATAAGACTAAACTTAGTTGTAGCAGAGATGGCTTTGTACTGGAATCAGGTCAGGCAGAAAAACAAGAAAGCACCAGAACAGGTAATTTATTTGAATAGCTTATTTAAAATTATACTGGATATTTTTTAGCTGCTCTGAAGAAAACACCTGGCCTGAAGGATACAGGGATAAACTTTGGTTGAGGTCAAGATTTTCCTGCATAGGATGTTATTATAGGAACCTCCACTTGTTCAAGTTATACTGGGGTCACCCAGACTGAGAATTTTTCTTATTTTTCTTGAGGAAAACATCCTGTTTTATTACGATTGTTTATACCATTACTGAGCTATTACGATGTTTATGTGACTCTAAGCACTAGGGAAAGTAACGGGAAAACATACAAGAAGTTTATGGTCAAATTGACAAAGGCCTCTCAATACAAGGTTTGGTCTCCTGCTTCCCCTGGAACAAGCTGCTATGTCTGTTGTGAATGTTCTGCCTTCTAACACACACACTGAATTGTTGCATGGGAATTGGAAGGATGAGCTTCCTATGTAAATTAAAGAGCCTCCAGACAACAGCTCTGAGCACAAAGATGCCTTCTATAATCCTCACTGACAGTTCCTCTTAGGGAGGTCAAAACAAGGTCCAAATCTCTCTGCTGCAGGAATTCCTGCTCAGGTTGTTGTCTACTGGATGTGTGAAGGCAGATTTTACCCAGATTGAAGTCTGTGAAAAATACTGTTAAGTCCTGTTAGCTGAGGAGCATCATAGTAACATGGTGAGATACAAATGATCATTACATAAAGGAAGTTTGCATTTCCTGGCCACTCACCAGGACTGTCTCTGGTATTTGAAGGTGTAGGAAGCAGATGCTCCAAAGATAGCAGGATTTCTCACAGATTCACATTTGACTCTCAGGATATTCAGTGACTCCTGTAAGATCTGCTGACTCAAGCAAAGCAGTCTGCACCACGGATGGGGACCGCTGTCTTGTGTGCACAGCAGCACACACATTAACCCTCAGCACATTCCTGACATTTAACTGTAGTAGAGAAAATCCTGCTCTGCAGTGGCTATCTATGAAACCAGACAGCTGTAAAACAACTAATCCTTTTTTTTTTTTTTCAGCTTCCCTCCAAGCACACAACACAACTCAGTGTTCTTCAGTCAGTGCAGCCATCACCATCACTAAGCCTTGGTCCATCACTGGGGCCCTGCAAAGCCGCGGGACTGGTAACCACACCATGACCGACAGGAGCTTCACCTTCCCTTCCAGCTCCCTGCCATGTGATGCTGCACATAACAAAAACATTTCACATCCCCATTTATCTCCAGCATGCTGGGGCTATTGCCCAGATTCCCACTCTTCATATCTGTGGGTCTCTACACTAGCACCAAGGGGATAGTTTGGATTTTTTCCCCAAGGAGGTAAAGGCCCCACCAGCGCTACTCCAACTGACTCAGGTTAACTGAAACTTGGCAAATTCACAGTAATTTTAGCGCAGATGCACAACATTCGCTGTGTCATCCTATTTTCTTTTTAAGTATATTCCTTTTGCAAGTGAAGTGATTATAGCAGTTCTCGAAGCAATTTACACAACATCGACATGCATCGTTGGAATACTCAGGTTTATTTATTTATTTATTTTTAGGGAACTCAAGTATCTACATATTAACAGCTTTACATAAAACAAAACTGATTAGCTTTTGTTATTTCTCCTTTGCATATCTATGCAATCCACTAGACAGAAAGGGGCCTGGCATTCATACGACAAATAACAGAAGACTGCAAATATGTTTAATATTCTTTGTAATACAGTTCAGTTCCTATAACATCATTTAGATTGCCCTACGGAGTTTCTGTACTTTGTACTTTATAACATTTAATCTCTCTCCTGTGAAATCTTGAAGAACAACCTATTATGTAAGTCAACCCAACAGAAACTTATTGACAATGATTTCATGAAGGGCTTTATCCCAAAGGCCATTGGTAGGTAATTTGCAAATCTAACGTACATCTATCCAGCAGAGAGTGTTCAAAGTTTGCTTATGTTCCTACAATGTAGTACAGTGATACGGCCAACCTGAAGGTGAACAACAGATCTTTGATTATATTTTTCATCAATACAAAGCACAACAGCTTGCATCAAATTTTAAGATTCAAAAAATAACCTTAAAAGAACAACTAATTATTTCTTTCACATTCTCCACAAGACTTTGGTAAATAGCTTTTTCTTCATTAATACATCAGGGGGCTGTTTACTTCAATAATAGATTCAAGAACATTAAACACAGTGACAATATTCATTTAAGAAATACACATGATTTTTTTTGTTTTCTTAAAGTGGATAAGCATCTAAAAATTTTTTGTTTACCTGAATACCATACAGTGAGGAAAAACTACAGCAATTTAAGATATAGGAATCTGTACCTTGAATAGGGATTGTTACTGTAGTCCTAATGTTTCAAAGCTATTTTCCAGATATAACTTTTTTAAGTTCAAGTGAGAAGTCCTGCTACAAAACTGTGTGGAAGCATCTATAAATACTCGGAATTGTACAACAGAAAGAAGTATCTACTACACTCTACAGTAATAGTTTAGAAATCTAGTAACAAGCCTGCATAATTGTTGCAGTTTTGCCATATTAAGGAGATAAATGGCTAACTTTTGTTTTACAGCTGGTATAAGAGCACACCTATGAAGTTGGAAATGAAAATAATAGTCCCTGCTAAAAACCTAGAACCAGATTAAAAGCTAGCTTTCTCCTATTTGGGCGTTGACATGAAACTATGAGTTGATGACAGAGTTATCAAGGAGCAGATATGAACATACTGACATTTGCAAACATTGCCTGGCATTTACACAGGACCTAATTAAGTTATTTTTAACTACAGAAGTAAATGTAGTATTTATATTCTTGTAAAAACACACACCACTGCCCTCCCCTTCTTTCTAAAGCCTGATGTACACACTTCATTTTAGCAAGCAGTAATGCCACATACGGTATTCTATCAGTAGGGGCTGCCTCTGACTACATCCACATAGTGCAAACATATTAGATCATCACATCAGTGCAGTGGTACCATGAGACATCCCACTGTTAAATTTATCCCAGAGAAATTACTTCATAGCTCCAGCCCCACTCTGCAGCTTCCAGCACCCAAGCTGGCTCAATCGCTCTGGGCAGCACAGCCCTGACATGTGAACATCAGCCCAAAGGCCCACCATAGATCCCAGAGTCTCAGCTCCTTGGCACTACTGCAACATAAACATTTAAACAACCCAGCCTCACCTCAGGTAAAATTTGGTTCAGCACTTCTCACTGCGGCAGCAGAATGACACACCTACAGAAAGTGCTGCACCACTAGAAGTATTTCATTGTATTTACTTCACTACCACTGCAGCCCTACAGAATAAAGAATTTCAAAATTAGAAGTTAATGCCAATATTTGGGGCTGGGGTTACTTGAAAATTCTAGTTGCATTGCAGGCTTCTGCATATTAGCAAAAATTTAAGGAGATTAGCGACCAGTTTTTATCATATTTTTCAGGAGCACTTAATTCCTATTTAAGCACATAAATGTGAACAATTTCTAAAACAAACAATGATAATGTCAGCAGCTGCATATCAAGTTTTTTTATAATCCAAACTCTGTACTGAGATACCCAAAAGCAGATTTCACAGGAGCCTTTACAAAGAGTCATTCATAGATAACAGTGGGAGAAAAAAATTAAGCAAAAAGTGTTATTTTGTTTTAACCCACTTGATATAGCAGACACACAGGTGAAAGCTTTTGGAAATCATTACCAAACCATTACCATTCAAATAGAATGGATCTGTGATGTTCTCCAAATACTTAAAATCAAAACCTGGTGGCTGTGAAAAGCTTGTTTTCTCTGAGTCATTATAGAGCTGAAAAATTATTATTGGGAAGTTTCCCCAGTGAAGTGCTCACCATTTCCAACACTATTTTCAACTAACGTGTTGAAGACCCTTCCACAAGGAGATTCATGTTGTTATTTCAGCTTCCTATTACTCAGCTTCTTCTCTGTCTGTGTTGCCGTCACTAAAATAGTTTTACCACTCAAAACAATATTCATCACTCCCTTGGTTATGTCTTCATGTACCTGCAGTTCTCTCCACTCCCACTGCACAAAGCACAGATAATTAGTTTAATTAATCTCCATGACTGCTTCTAAAATTTAGTAGCTTTTCTTGCTGTTCTCTGAATTAGCTTTAGATTGATGTCTAAGAATTCAAACATCTCTTTAGCATGCTGTAAGTACTGTCATGAATTAAAAACTTTGAAGTATTTAATGTGCTATACAGAAAAAAATTATTATGAAATATAAGTTACACATTTTTACCAGAATTTCAATGGATGCTCCATTCACATAAGTGAATAAAGTGTGCAGGCAAAGAGAATATGCAGTTTATAAGGACAAGAAGTTGACTATAGAGATTTTTGTGTTAAGGCTCTTTTTATATATATTTAAACATTTTAATACACATACACATATAAGCACATGTAAACTGTATTGCTGCAAACAAGTTGAATGAAAGATGCACTGTTTAAAAAAGATTTATTTTGAGGGACAAATAACTTGAAGAGAATCCTTGAACACTTCAATTAGTTTCTACATGAAAGGCAGAGAAGAAAGATCGAAGAGGGAACCTGGAAACTAGCACATAGGGAGGACTTTCTAGGACCTATGAGGGTTTTTTTTGATTGCAGTGTAAGCTATCTTGGGTTGTATAAAGCTCTCTGCCAAGAATAAAACATCCTTACAGAGAGAAAAGCATACTGAGCATAAGTGCAAAAAAACCCTTCTGGTATTATCATAAGCCATATTTCTTTAGCTGAAGATGTCAATACACCTTTGTAACACCTCGTGATGGATCTAGACTGCCAGTCTAATTTGCTACTGCTCTCTTCCCTCATTCTGTCAAGGAAAAAAAAATCAACTGCTTGTTTCTTGAAAAAAGAAAAATATATGATACACACCATGGTTCAGGTGTTAAAAACACTGCTCAGCTGTAGCAGAGCAAATGGAATGAAATAACTGCATGCTGCAGTGGTAGAGGCAAAGCATACAGAGGGCCTGAGCAACAGCAACACTTCAGAATGAGTTAAGTAAAATCTGGATTTTATACTGAGACACCTTTAGAAGTAAAGTACATTTTTCACAGTAGGTAAGAGATCCCAGAAACATAAGTACTACCTTGAGTAATTATTGTTAATTAACTAGCAATGAGGCACTATTTCCAAATGTGACATTTAAAGCACATAATGTGATTGTGAATATTCACAAAGATAATTAAGTTCATCTGCTTCAAGTCCTTGATTTCAGCACATCTGAAAACACCTCTTAAACTATCATTAGACCTGTAATCAAGTATTTTGTTGCTCAGGAAAATTGCATACCTTTGCTTACCTAGTAATATTGGGGTATGTGTTCAAATGCAAGTACAAGGCTTTTGTTAAGAAACTCTCTTTTAGGCAAGAGCTGAGAAAAAAACCACTAATTCTGATTGTTTTCTCAGAAAAGATAGTTAAAATCTTCACACCATAAGATGAAAAAAAAATTACTGAGCTTTCTTAATTGAACTCAAAGATCACAAGATTGACATGAGCAATACTTTACTGAAAATATTCATCATCAAGCCAAAAGTACCGTGACTGTGCATACTGAGGCTACTATCCATGTTAGATTGTATACCTTCTTCCATCTTGTTTACAGCTAAGTCCAATTCATTACAAAAGAGAAATCCAACCAAATTCAGGGATGAAATACAATGTATAATGTAAAAATGTGAAAATCAGAAAATGCATTGATCTGATCCTGTTGGAAAAAAAAGTTATAACCATTACTATCATCAGAGACAGAAGAAGTCTTTGATTATCAGCTCTGATCGTGGTCTTGATCAAGACCTTCTTGGAGAAATAAATCCTGAAAATAGGAAAAATATGACCCCAAGAACAGAGGGTCAAAAAAGTCATGCCTTGGTGTTTGGTCCTTTATTCTTTTTAGAGTAAAGATGGCTTCTTGCCACTAGAAAAGAGATTAATGAATAATGTGCTCCAAGATGGAGAAGAAACATTTAGACAGAGTTCTAAAGTACAAAAGGTTAAGTTTACTCTATTGCTCTTCAATTACTTGACATAGAGGATTTTTAATCAGTCAAAATGGCAGTGGGAATCATTATGTGCTGTAAGGTTGTTCTACTGGTCTGTATCTCTCAATCTAGTTTGAATAACAATTCTATTCTATACACAAAAACTCTCTCCAGATCAAAGTTTTGTCAAGGATTATGTAGGGGAGAAAAAAAAGCCAAATCTTTCTTAAGAAAAAGAAAAATGAAATGTTCTCAGAGTGCATAGTGCCAAGAAACTCCTGACCTTGTCTAAAAGCCAGTTCCTCCTGCCCTCCTGCTGCGTAGCTTCGTTAAGTGTACATTTGGTGTTCTGCTTCAAAGGTTCATCACAAGCACTGGCAGTGGTGACTGCCCAGGAAAGCGACACTCTGTGCTGTAGGTCATTAACCCCAGGTCAGTACTCTGCTTACACCAGCAGTGAGCTGGACTTCTCTCAGGAGGGTGTCACCCTCCAACAAAGTGTTGGTCCATGTCTCATCAGTGAAAGAAGAATACCTGACCCCAAACAGGGCATAGATCTTATCCTACCGGTTCTAGATTTGGGAAGAACTTCCTCAAGAGATCTACATGTTACCTACCTTCCCCCCAATATCTGTTTTCTTAAGCTCTAAATGGACTGAGAAAGCAAGAAGAAAAAAAATGTTCTAAAGTCTCCAGAGATGAACAACAGTGGGAATTAAGACCATGTTGCTGCACTCCTGCTAAAGACAATCACTCAGATAAAAGCAACCTTCAACCAAACCAGTCAATAAAATCACAACTGTAGTTCTCCAAAAAGTGCTCAAAGCATCTTTCAAACAAAATCAACCCACTCAGGCTTATCCAAGAGAAGAAATACAGGGGAGAAATGAGATCTTTCTTGTCCTCCTCTTTATTTTGTGTAAGAACGCCACAAATACTGTTGAAACACTTTCTTGAAGTCACTTTTGGCAAATTTTTTGGTTCCCATCTAAAGTGGTCAGCAGAATAAAATAGGCCATTACACTAACTACTACTACTGTACTAATATTACTACTACAGAACAGCGTTAACCCTAAAGAAAGCCAAGTTGCCAAACAGGCATTAATTGAAGGCCAAGTGCTATGGTACATCTTCAAAGATATTGCACAATTTAAATCCTCCAGAGCAGTGGGTTACTGCTTTTTAGAACATTACAACCAGGGAATAGAAGGAATGAGTAAGAATCAAAACTATGTTATTAATATTTTCTCCTACTTTATTTCTGTGAAAGTATGACAAGATAATGTCTTTTGACATGTCGGGAATAAATGGGTATGTTTCTGATGCTCATCACTGAACTTACAGAAAATGAAGAGGAAAGCAACATTTGAAAAAAATATTTTCAACTGAATTCATCTGCTCTACAGAGACAGTATGATGGTACTGACCATACTTATTAGATCATATATTTATGCATGCTATTTTCTCAAACCATTTTAAAATCCAAATTAAATATCCTCTGAATTATTGCAGAGATTTGTACTAAAGGAACCTAGAAATTAATACCCTATGTACTAGGCAGTCCAAATGAAACATCAGAAATTCTCAGCCAAAACGTCAAGAGTCTCAAAAACACTTGAGGTAAATCAGACCAAACAGCAAGATTCATACCATATTTTAGTCATATGTACCAAAGATTTTTAGCTAAATCCCACTATTTACAAGAGAGATATGCTTACCAAATGCTGAAAAATATGGCAAGCTGACAAAGGAAGAAAACAAAGAAAATAAGAAAAAAAGGGAACCACCTATACAAAACTATTTTTTTTACTCTGAAGACAGGCAACCTTTACGCTGCAAGCAAAACTCACAAAAAAGCAATTTGTAAATAAGTACATATATCCAGTAAAGGATATTTAAAATCATCAGTTATCAGCAACTCCACTCTTCTCAACAGCAAAGGGTTTCTGCCATGCCATCGATCGTCACCTTTTAACACAGTGCATTTTTTATTGTGTGGAAAGATTCTGGGATAACTGTGCCTGAAGCTAACCACAAATTCTCCATAAACCATTGACTCCAAGGAATATGCTCATACAGATCACATTCTCAGCCAGCTAAAAGTTACGAGCGTGACTAGGGTTTTTTGTAGCTGAAAAATAGCAGTTGTACATTCATGCTGGGCAGACAGTGCAGAAGAGTAACTTCCCACACACACCAAAATAAAGGGAAGAATTCGCACCTATTCTGCAGTTAACCTTCAAGTGTTTTATGACTAATCATTGTAATATGGCTAACCTTGTGGATGTTCCTCAAATGACAAGTCCCTAGAAAATGCAGAAGTGAAAAGTTACAATATGCTTATAAATCAGCTAGTGATTCAAGCTATGGCTTACTGTAGAATATGAAAAATTTGAATTATTTTAGCATAAGGCAAAGTTAAGTATGGCAAAGATACTTAAATCCCCACCCCCACTGTATACTACATATCCACAAAAATTTCCTTCAGATAAATTAGCTGCTTCACACACAGTATTATGTATATTTGGGATGACATGGTTCAAGCAAAGCAGTTTGATGCACATATTCAAGTAATTCAAGAGAAACCAACATTTAATGACAAGTAGCTATTAAGAATTACTTTAAAACCACTACATTTTCTACCGCCAACCCTATACGGCAAAAGAACACGGCATAAATTTGACAGCTTCTCATCACCTTCAGAATGCAGTGTAGTGTGTGTAGTAGTGTGTTAAGAATGATATAAACATGTACAGAAAACCTAAAAGCCCAATGACAGTGGTGGTTACTGTCAGTCAGTATTCCTGCCCAGAAACACTTCTGCAATAAAGATCTTACCAGAAGGCAAAGGAAGAACTTCAAATATATTGCAACTCTCCAGGATATAATTAGGTAAATTACTATAGCCATTTATTAAATAATCTGGTTTTCCCTTCATCTCTATGATTCATATTCATTAGCATCAATCACTTCCTCAAGTCACATACATTTATGCTCTGGGGATTCCTCCTAAGCGTTAGACACCTTAATTTCAGACTTAGAGCACTTTGCAGGCAAATTGTCATAACAGTCCCCAATTCCTACAGGTAAGGAAGGACTGGACATATTCACAAACACATATCTCATGGGGACTTGCATCCCACAGATTTTCAACATTCACTACTAGAGCAAGAAACACTATTCTATTCAGAACATCAGTACAGTCTTAGCAACTGTACTTCTAAGCTTCTGAAACAGTGTCTGCCGACCTATTCCTTGCTTCCGAAAATAGGATGGAGAAAACACCACTAACTCACTCTCTTAAGTTGGTTGAGTTTTTTCCATTAAGCTTCAGTTAAACACAAGCTATCAATATTCAAAACCATATCTATTTATACTGTACTTCAATATTATCATACTTTTTTCATATAAAATTGTGAATCAGCTGAAGCCACCTGTGCACTTTACAGCTTTATATTGATGTATGCACATATTTAAAATTAGATAACACCTGTTCATACAGTCAGAAAACAAATTAGTACAAACACAACAAACAAAAAAGGAGCAATTCAACCTGTGCCATTCTTGCACATGATCCACTGGGCAAATCTGACAGAGCAGGGACAACAGCCATGGACAAGCTGTGCTGCCCCAACCATCGGATGTGTGGCAGCTGTTGGGCAGTACAACACAGCTGAATGCTGCCAATCATGCACCTGCTGACAGGGCGTTTGTGCAAGAACACAAAGTAACACGTTACTACAACAGTTCCAAAAATAGTGGTAGACCGTTGTACACAAGGGACAAATTTCTAAGAAATTACCTAATGTAAATTTACAGGCAAATTCCGTACATCCCTCACGTTAACCAGGTGGTTTTCTTATTTTAAGAAGTATTTGTTGCAGTCCTATTGTCCACACTGATTTGAAGTAATATCTGTCTATGAAAGGCAGTACACAGCTAGTGATTTAGAACAGCTATTTGAAAACCTGAGCTTTAATGAATCTTACATTTATCAGTCAGCCTGGGCAAGTCACATATTCTTTAGAATTTCGATCTTTCAACTAAAAAATTTGTTATTCCCAAGGCTATTGAGAATATTAATAGCTGGGGGAAAAAAAAAAAGAAAAAAAAAACACCAAAAAAAAAAAAAACCAAATACCAAAAACACAGAGGAAAAAAACCAACAAATCAAAACAAAATTTTAAAGATCCTCTTCTATGAAAAATATAGATGCAATCCTAAGCCCATTGATGTCAGTGACATAACCCTGTATTAAACATGAGCAGAACTAGTTAATTATGGAAATAAACTATTAATTATGTCAAGCAGCTATGTGTTTTGCTAGCAATGAGGACATTTTAACTAGCACTATCTCAGCACTAGCAAGCAGAGTAGGACTGAACTATCTAATTCATTTTAACTTCTTTTGTATTGTTAACATAGTGCTAGCTTTAACATTTTTATATGACTATGTCAACACTAGCCACCTGCACCCCTAACTGCCATCCTTTCCACAGAGAACCAGCTATGTCCCTTCCCTAGCGGATAAAAACACAAAGTTCCAGCCACCAGTAACAATGTTCAGAATGAGAAAAAAATCTTTTAACGAGGAAATTAGAATATGGAAAGAGAAAAAGACTAGAGAAAAGGGCAGATTCCAAAATCTGAATTCAGAAAGCAAGGTGTTATTTTTATTTTAAAAACAAACAACCAACCAAAACATAAGCAAATTTAAGGTAAAGCTCAGTCATAATATCCTAACCAGCCAGTCAGTCAGCACGTACAGACTGGAAGACAAACCAAATGCAATTCTGCACCAGCCACAAAATGCGTCTTTGAAGAGGGACAATTACAGCAATGAAACATGATATGTGTGATAAAGGACAGTAAGTCATTAGTGCCATAGTAATGAAGCAACTTCTTTAAAGACCAATGGGTTTTTTAATGTTTCTTTCTCCTTTAATTTAAAGGGAATTTATAACTATTGTCTTTATAGAATAAATATATAGCAAAATGTCATTAAAGTTCTTTCTATGAGGCTTCATCTAAAGATCAAGTGTCAACAATTCTTAGTACACTGACAGACAGTATGACCTTAGAGATGCAGCTATATGACACATGGTAAAAATAAAACCTGCTTTAAAGAAAGCAAGGCCATGAACATACTGAATAGAAATTTCAGAAAAACTCTTTCTACTCCTGATGCCAGATAAATCCTACACAAGTAATCTCTCTACAGAACCTGAAAAAGTACAGCAAAATTTCTCAAAAAGTTGTTTCCTTGACAACACTGACAGACCAAGAGGGGTAAGGAATCAAAGTCATAAGATGCCTTGTAGCTTTGTTAGCAGATTTTATTTTTTTTTTAATATACAGCAGTATACAAGATGCAGTTATAAAGCCAGACTCCCAGAAAAGAAGCAAAGTTAGACTAGGGCTATTTACATTTTTAAACAGCAAAAATATTCAGAATTACTTAACTGTTAAAAAAAAAATTGGATACTCCCATAATGTATTACAGTCACTTGAGAACTTAAAACTACTCTAGCTCATTTTTTCCAAGCATCAAAATCTTGACTTTTTCACCAGCAATCCTACTGATGCACCCGGAATGAGGATAACACCACCATACATTTCTCCCATCTCAGATGGCATTCTGATATTAGACTGCACAGCAGCCCAGACACATCCTATATATAATTGGAGAGCTTAATTCATGACATTATCGATTAAGCTTCATTAGAAACACTACTTCATTAACATCTCTAGCCTTGACTGTTTCTTCCCTAGTAGGCTGGCTATGCTGGGAAGAGGACAAGATTGCCTATTTCTCTGCTACAGGCTACTTCAGAGTCACTTCCCAAACAGTGGGTAAAGTTCCCAGTAAAAAGCAAGTGCAGAACTCAGCCATTCATTCACTTTCACCCAAAAGCTGAGAGCTTCACTGTATTTTTGAACCCCTTTTAAGTGCCAGTTTTCATAGAAGTGTTTAGATAAATTCTAATCCAAAGCCACACTGAATTTAGTTCTTGTTAGTGCAGAAGGAAAGAAACAATGGCCTATCAAATCCTACAGAGATCAGGATGGTGCTATTTATACTCAAAGAAAAACATACTCACTTGAAAAAAATCCTTTGAGGCTTAAGAGTATGTCAACCACTAAGAACATAATAAAAACTATACAAGTCACCTCCAGCTGTGGACTCTGAAAAAGTGAACAAAAGCATTACAAGGATTTCTGTTTCCTTGACAACAGCATTGCTAGAAACAAGAAAATAATTAAAAAAATATATCTCTTTAACAGCAATCTCTAAACATTATTGAGGTATTATCATAACAAATATGAAACAACTCTCACCCACACAAACCTTTGGGATGAAGAAACCAAAATCCACCACTTCCATGAACTGCTCTTTGTTCACATGTGTCACCAACTTTTGCAGACAATTGTGAGAGTTATCTATTGCATCCTGACCTGTATTATCACCCAGTCATAAGCACAGTAAGAAGCTTCCACTGGTGGTCAAGTACATTCTTTCGTGCATGATGCTTCTTTTTTTACAAAATAAGCATAATGGAGAATACTTCTCATTGAAGTGTATGAAATAATTTTGTTAGAAAAAGATCAAGTTATACAAAAAAAGCCCTTTCAGTGCTCAGGAAACTGGTATTACTATGTAGGTATTGATTACCTAAGTGTAATTCCATCCTAATAATCAGCAAGCTTAAAGTCATTGGAAAAACTACACATAGCTCTAAATAAACAAGGGAAGGTCAGAACCTTCATAAAGAAAAGTCAGCTACAGTATTTCAGACCAGCCTTTTTAGGAGCCTCTTCAACAAGAAAACAACTCTTTTTTTCACACATCTAAGTAAGCAGCACACAATCTCCAGAATATGAGCATTTCCTTGCCACTTCCAAGATAATGGGGAGTACTTCCTGTTATTTTTAAAATACAGTACTCAAAACATACCAACATCAGAGAGATCTTCCTTAAAACATGTCAAATAAAGAATATATGTATTAAATAGGGTGACTTCCTGAATTCTCATCATCACCTAGTTAAAGGAACGCTACCACAATTGGATTTTAAAAATTAATCTAAGAATTACAATACTTGAGGTACCAGCAGTACGATGCTGCTTAGTGAACAGTTTGAATCCAGCCTAGCACTGACAGGGCTACAACCATCTGATAGCTATGCCTGAGCGTATAGGAAATACTCTGGCAGCTTAAATTCATTCCTTCATAAACAGACACATGTGACAGAATAACAAGAAACACTGCCCATTCCAAGTGAATTGTGTGCAGAATGGCTGAAAACAGAAATATTAGATTTCGTTACTCTGGGGCAGGGTAGCAGCACTACCTAGGAAATTTGTATTGCTACCATCTGTGCTACACACAGCTCACGGACGGATGGAGGGTATCATCCTCTATCATTCAGTACAAGACAACTGGATCAAGAAAAAGATTCCTGGGATATACTACTGTGCTATCTTTCTCCTAACAGACACACAACCACAAAATAAAAAAATATTTTGAAAATATGATTAAATATGGTATTTCTTGTAGCATTTGACACTCACCAGGAAGAAAAATCTGTACGTTATATCTGACAAGTATGAGTAACATACCACTCTAGATCTAATGATCACAAGAGTGTCAGAAGACTGGAGAAGTACCTAGAAGAAATCCTTGGGGTAGCATGGTACAAAAATTAACTCCTTTGGAGCTCAGAAATTCCCTGACTTGAAAACAATCAGAAATCAGAGGAGGACTAAAAGGCACCACAAGCATTTGACATTTCATCTTCTCTACACATCTACTTATGGATCTTACTAGAGACTGAATCATGGACTAGACAGAGCCTTGGTCTGAACTAGTATGGTTTTTGTGTTCTTAATTATGGGAAGCCAGCAGTGCCTCTGTTCAAAAGGCTAATATTAATAAACTCATTGCATTGAGTCTGGCTGAGATGGAGTTCATTTCCCCATGGTAGCCGTCATGGTGCTGTGCTTTGCATTGTTAGCTAGAAAGGTGTTGATAACACTCCAGTGTTTTGGTTGCTGCTGGGCAGAGCTGCCACAGCATCAGCATGGTCTCTCAGCACTCCTTTTCCCCTCCTTATATCGAGGGCAAGATCCCAGCAGGGGACACAAGTAGGCCAGGTGACCCAAACTAACCAAAGGGTCATTCCATACCATATGACGTCAGCTCAGATATAAAAGCTAAGGAAAGGAGGAGGAAGGGGGCGCATTGGCTGTTTCCAATGGCTGCCTGCTGAGAAACCATTAGGTGTGCTAAAAGTCCTGCTTCCAGGGAAGTGGCCGGACATGCCTACTGATGAGAAGTAGAGAATAAACCTTGTTATTTTCTACTTCTCTCAACCTACAAGTCATTTTCCATCTTATTCTCTCTCCCCTGTCCAGCTGTGAAGGGAAGTGATAGAGCACCTTGGTGGGCACATGGCATCCAGTCACGGTCAACCCATGACACTCATTTTAAAAACTTTTAACTTGCTTGTACAGATTCAGCTGCGACTAGATGGAGATAATGTTCAAGAAGGCAAGTAGAAAAATAAGAAAAAGTTCCAACAATGTATTACAACACAAGACATTCCATCAAAGTGCTATTAATATACATTTTGCATGCTGAAGAATCTCAGCACTTTCTTTCCTTGATCCTGTTCAACAATAGAGAGTGAAAGTGCTGAAAATTAAGAAATACTTTGCAACAAACATAATCCCTGCTGTGATGCTCTAAATAAAAAATCAGGAGCACAAAATTAAAAGCTAACGGATGATTATATAAAGATGTTACCTGGAGTTAAGACAAAGTAGAAAATACAGAATAAAGGCATAGGAGGCTTGAAGCTATGAGCAGTTGTTAAAAAGCTAAATCCAGCGTCAGTAACTACTGAAAATGCTAACATCTGTATGGCTTTACGCAATGACAAGGTCTTCCAAATAAGACAAAACTTTTTTAATGTTCTCTGCTGCTGAAGGCAAACAGCTGTATTCAATGGTAACCTGTGATTCTGGATTCTGTATCTGGGGTTCTAAACCAGAAATGCATAAACAAAGTCTGATGTTCAGAAAGCATTGTATATGTACACAGTGGGAACCAGGCATCTTTACTGGTGCTGAGTTTCAACATTTATGCAAAAACACTAAACAAAATACTAAAATCACAAACGCTATTTTGGTGTTTAAGTAGGAGAACCCTAAAAACGGCAGTAGTAGCCTAAATTTCATTTACAGCAGTCATTCAAACAGAAGGTAGAGAAGTGTTATTCAAAGAAAACAAATTTAATCAGTTCAGACAATAATGTTTCACAATCCTTAAAATACATACCTAAGCTAAAAGCATAAGCCACTCATAACACAGTTAGAATGTAACTGTGAAGAACAACACTGCCACAGTAAGAGCTCCCAACAGTACCTTTCCCTACCCTGAATCAGGTTTCCTGTCCAGCTACCTAGGCTGGAGCTTCCAAGGGGAAGCTAAAAATTCTAAGAAAACAGTGGGTAAAAAATCTGACAAAGTCTAAAACTAGAGCATTTCACCTCCACCTTACAAATCTAAAATTTAGCATGAAATATTCTTCTGTTAATACTGCAGATTTAAGAACTGTGGGTAATTAATCTGCAATACGTATCACTTCTCATATGAAGTTCTATCTTATTTTCAGGTCTCTAAGAAAACTCAGGAGTTTTCTTGTACATTTAGCAACACGTGCATAAACTTGTAACTTTGGTGTATCAACACACAACACAGAGGCAAATATTAAAGTATTCCAGTCTTTAGAGGCACAGTTTAGTTTCCATCCATTTCTAATATCTTAGCCACCCCATCTGCTGGTGGAAGTGTTACTTTAGAGAATTATGCCCCTGAGCTGATAACTGCTATTTTTTTCAACTCAGCCCCTTGATAACTACTTGAGGTTTTTAAAGTGCAGTGATACATGAAAAATTCAGATCAACTCCTTCTATAGAAAATTATAAAGTCCTCTAAAACAGTCCAGTCATTCCTAAATATGCAGGATATTTATACTAAATGCCTCGGATGATCTTTCCTGACTCTAGGCTAAGCTTCAGTCAACAGAAACTAAAGACATCAACTCATTTATTGTAAATATTACAGTATGACTTACACTGATTCATAAAGATGATGTTAAAGTGCACATTGATTAGCCTGAGAGAACACAAACAGGATTTAAACAGGATAAAGACACACACTTAAAAAGTAAGAAACCACATAATCAGCTTCATATGTAAATTTTAGATACCTATCAGTGTGATATGAATGATTTAGTCATAGTAAGTTACATGGGAACAAAAAAATTAAAATCACTAAAGTAAGGTAACTCAACCAAGTGTTTCCTCCTTCTCCATGCCAAGGGGGAAAAACACTAAAAACTTAGGATTTAAGAAAATATAAGCACATAAGAACAGATAAAATATACAAAACTGGCTAAATACTACACAAATTGCACACAACTATAGATCTCTGATTTAAGCACAACTTAAACTATCACAGTCATATCAACTTAGACAGAACTTTGAATTCTGAGAAATCTTCCCTAATATTGGCCTCCTCAAAGAATGTCTGCATGCATAGGCTGAATATAAGGACTGAATCCGAGACACTTACACATAAAAATACTCAGCCACAGTTATTCACGTGAGTAACAGAGTTTTGAGGCTCTGGATTGCCTGCTCTCTCTGATCATACAGGGATTCTAGGCTTCTAACTGTGCTTTGAGTTTTACCCAAATCAGATGTTGAAAGTAAAGAGTGCAAACATCCTGAGTGTCCTCATATTTCCATTAGAGGTAAAGAGGACATGCATTCACTGCCTGAATTTAAGCTAGCAGGCGTTTTGGGAATAAAACAACAAAAAAAGGTAAGCTGTGGGAAGTTAAAAGATGAAGAGGAAAAAATAGTACATTTTCATTTTCAATCAGTTGCTTTATGCTTATACCAGAAAACAGACAACTTCAGGCACCGGCAGACAGCCAATAAATCCCCAGAAGATAAAGCGCTGCTGTCACAGTCACCAGAGATTTATGGGCTCGTGATCCCAGAGAGGGAAACTGGGCTCCCAACATCCCGTCAATCCTCGATGTCACCGCGCCCTCTGCTGGCCGGGACGGTCCCTGTGTGACGGCGCAATCATTAACATGTTCCCTAGCAAAGAACAGCAGAAAGCAGTCGTCGGGGCTACCTGCCAAAATACACCAATGTGCTTTCGTATACTTTGTAACAGTTACATTATCGCGTTATTA
This sequence comes from Sclerurus mexicanus, assembly GCA_013396755.1. Taxonomy (NCBI): domain Eukaryota; kingdom Metazoa; phylum Chordata; class Aves; order Passeriformes; family Furnariidae; genus Sclerurus; species Sclerurus mexicanus. Next base: position 2,338,302 of record VWZF01002590.1, read on the forward strand.
ATATTTATACACTCATGCTCTGAAGCATTGACAATATTAATATACTCTGTTTATATTGAATTTCCAAGGTTTGGGGAACCTAAAGCAGTTAGATTTCTTCAAAAAGCAGCTTTACTGTTAATGACTGCTTCCAAGCAGGCATGGTAACACTACTTTACATAAGCAACCTTTCTTTCTGCTTTGAAGCCAAAACAGACATGCCACTACTTAGATTTTTTCGTAATTTTACACTGCAATAACAACTTTACATTTAACACATACATAATTGCACTCACCAATAAAATGAGGCTCTGGGACAGTAAACAAGCATTAATCGTATTGTGTTACAACTTAACACAAAAAGTCAAATTCAAACATATTGAAGCCAGAGGTGCATATAGTTTTGTACAATCCAAATTTAGATTCCTGCTTACCAAAAACGTCCATCAGCACCTCCCGCATATCTTAGTCTTTTCCTTCTAAGTCTGTTGTTCAAATAACAGCCAAGATTTAACTTATTCAATATATTAAGGAACACTTGCATGGAAAATCAAAGGTATTTTTTTCCTCCAATTTAATGTTTAAGACAAAGAGGTCAAAAAAAAGCTTGGGAAAGATGGAGAAGTCCCATCTTTCACAACAGTTGAAAGCATCCAGACTTTGATGGTGTGCTACATCATGCTGACTACAGAACAAGGAAAGTCATTATACCTTAAGAGAATAAAGGATAAGCAACTGGGAAGAGTAAATTTTCTGCATGCTATGGATCTAGGGTTTTCTTTTCTGTGACTACCAAATGCTTTAATAGACATCTGGAGACAAAAGCAAAAACTCTGTCCAAGAGTCAAGAGCATCGCTGCTTCAAAGATGCAAAGCCAGCATATATTTCACTGGACCCCATGGCAAAGCTGGGGAAAGAGCAAAGGAATGAAAAAAATTCTAAGATAAGAAAAATCATAAAAAAGCCAAACTAAATGAAACCCAATTCCCCACTACAAATGAAAGAGCAAAGTAGAGGAAAAAAAATCACAATTTGAATAAGCGAATTTAAGAATATTTTTTCCTACATTAAATCAGAATTCAAAGGCAGGTTAAGTTCTCCTCTCTCCTTTGGTTTTAGAGGCATGCTGGAACAAGGGGTGTTCTTCTTGTTTCTCCTAAGATTTACTTAAAGCCCTAAATTTTAGAAGAAAGTTTTACAATAATTGTGCCTGCTACGGTAAAGACACGTTGGATGCAATAAAGCATGCTTTCCACCAGAAAGGACACTTTCTGTGCACTCCTTTCAAAACTATGTTCCTGTGTAAACCCACTTCAGAAGACTATTATTTGAACAGAGGCACAATTAGCCCTATGTCTGGAAAAGCATACACATTCAGTATTTTTATCACCCATTTTAGAAACAAAACTCATTGGACTGACTAAATTAACAAAGAACTAAAGCCAAATTCATTAAAACTAGAAGGAAAATACACTGAGTATTGAGCAATTAACCCTCAAAGCAAACTTAAAAGTGGGAAGTCTCCTTAGACCACGACAGGACACCTTTCTGGAATGCAAGACTTGCCGCACTAGTTCTGATGGAAAAGCCATCTGACCTGACCTACCTCCTCCAGTAGAAGTCATGTAGGTCTATCAGAAAGGTAAAGTTTCTCAAAATACTATTCCAGTGTTGGCAGTCTGTTGTTCAATGACTTCAGGCAGAATCTGTATGCAGACCACAGTGCTTATGGTCATTGTGACAAAACAGTGATACAAATTATACAAATGATGAGAAATGACCTAGAAATCTAATGTCTTAAGGTCTAGAACACTGACATCATTAATAAAAAACAAACAAACAAAAAACAACAACAAACAAATTCCAAACTAATGGAACTAACTGTGGAACTGTTAAACACACACAAGCACAGATGTTATTTCCAGAAGAGCATTATTTAATACAGTATTTTTAAGTTCAATGATTGGGCCACAAAGCATCCTGTGTTACATTACCTTGACTGTTTTGTCCATAGAAGCTGAGAGAAGCATGTGACTTTGTTCCCGTACAGGACACCACTCGATTTCATTAACAGGGCCACTGTGTTTAGACATGTAAAATACTAAACTTTTGGGGACCTCAGTTAATTTATATTTGGATCCCAAATATGGCTTAATTAATTCAGAGATCTTTCTCAAAGGCTGCTCTCCTGATATGCTCAGTTTAGCATCACAATCTGAGCTACTTCTCTGATCAGATTCTTTTTTTTCAGGCACAGTGGAATTTTCTTGACGCAGTCGTTTGGGGATATATGGTCTAATTCCTTTAATAGTAGTAGCACTGTCTTTATGTATTCTTTTCTGGGAAACGCCATTTCCAGAGTTTGCTGAAGAGCTTGAAGTCTGTTCATAGTTTTTGTAAGCCACAGATAATGCAGTATGGCCAGAGTACGCCCTTCTACAATAAGGAGATGTCAAGTCAGTGTTACTGTTCTGTGCATAATGCTCAGAGGCATCTTCACAGACAGTGCTTGTGCAGGAACTGCCAGCATTCTCCACAGGGTGCACTTCATATGTAGATTTTGTACCCAAACTACCAGGTGCAAAGTGCTGAACACAACTCACAGAACGCAGAGAGCTTGTTTGTGTGCCAGAAGCTTGGGGGACTTCAGTCTTTTCAGTTTCTGTCTCAGAGTCTGAATCTTCATAAGCAACCAGTGACAAACTCATTATGGCTAGGCACAGCAGACTCCAGAAATCTCAGTGCTGCAATCCTCCAAAATTATGATCTAAAATAAAGGATTATTCAGAGCACAATTAATTAAAGCGTCTACAATACGAGTAACTTAGGGATATAAATATGCCTTTCTTAACAAAAAAAATTCAAAAACTTTTGTTCCTGTTCATCAATGGAATTTATTCCTCTATTATAACACATCTGTACCTTCAACTACACAATACCATTTGCCTCCAAGCCCTTTGCATACATTTTTAATGCATTGAAGAGGTGTATTTGCATACCATAAAACAATGAAAATGAGCATGAAAAGGAAAACAATCTTGCAATATAAATAATGCAAATCACTTTACCTTACTTGCAGTATTACTTCTCCCCACACAAACACAAAAGAAATTAATTATGTAGTGGTTTGTATGTGCATGTATAAGAATCCAAATACTACAACTATTTTGGAGTAAGTCTGAAAATATCTTTTTCTTAACAGTACAGAGAGCTTGAAAGAAGTACGTAAGTGTTCAACTGGCAACAAAAAAAGTCAACACATTTTTGAATCATTCAGCAGTTTTGCAGTATGAGGAAATTTTCTAACCATATCCACTGAGTAAGTTCCACACAGCCTTTAGTTTTACAGAACAGACATAACAGAAACTACACTGAATTCACTATTTGCATTTACTTACAGAAGAGTAAGAGCACAGATGATTTTACTGTGGAATAAGTTTTTTCAACGTGTCTGTGAGAAAAATCTCATGCTGAGACTGCAAATGTAACATGATGAATAACTCACCCTCATAATAATCCCACCAAGATTCTTTCAATAATTTGGATTGAGAATGTGTAGAGTTAACTACATTCAAACAATTGATGTGTCTGCAAAGTAATAGTTCAACCTCTGCTGTTTATAGGCAAAACATACTGCTAAGATGAATCAAATGGGACATTTTATTTCTGCTTTGTTTCCTTGCCCAGCTATTAGCACACATTATGCTGAAGAGATTTAACCCACAACATTTTCAGAGCAGCTGACGAAATTCTTGGTTTAAGTCAGTAAAGAAACTGCCCTCAAAAGCATCTTGATGAAAAAGAGAGTGCTGCATGAAAGTCAGTATCTTTGTAAGCATTTGCAGAATTGATGCCCAAATGTAGATCCTACAAATTTTCCCACAGGAGTAGCGTTCTGGAACTTGTAAAGATTATTCATTTAACTTCAGAACTAGATCTATTTGAATTAAAACAACTATGTTTCACTCTAATCTACAGAAGTCTTACATAACAGGCTACAGTCTATATCCTGTTATGCAATTTCCAAGCATAAATTCAGGAGACAGGTATCATATTAAGATATACACATTCATCATCATGGATCCTTTCTAAGACAAGTGATCAAGGCACTTAACTCGAACAAGGTGACCAACATTTTAGCACATAAAAGCAACAAGATCTCCCTCTAGAGGACATTTTGTCCTTATTTTAGGTTAAAGACAGATATAAGTGACACCAAAGAAGAGCAAGGAAAAATTCTTTTAGTAATACAGTTTCATTTATTACAACAACATTTCATTTAAACAGTGTCAAGGAAAAAAAATAAGCAATGTTTCAGGTAAACTTAACTAACAAATCAATTCAAAAACAGTAAATTGAAGCTTTTAGCAGTAAATTGAAATATCTTATCAAATAAACAGCAGTTTTGGAAGACTTCAATACTTGTATCAAGTGGTTATGGTTTGTACTGCAATGCTACAAACAGGTCCCAGCCAAATGAATCTTGTCCAAAGAACAAATACAGTACAAAGTTGGTATCTGGCTAAAAGCTATAAACTAAGACACACAAGTGGATGGAGTTAAACTTGCAAAGCTACATTAGCTTGTTTTAAAAAAAACCCCCTCAAGCTGAGATTGAGAACTAAGTGCAACATAGTGCCTTGCAGACATAAGGTTAAAAACTTGGAGATATTGGAAAGAAACTGTCCCATTACATCTAGCCAGCATAAATCCATCCCACCACAGGCACCACACATAAGTGTTAGTACTTTTGTAAAACCAAAGCATCTCTCATCTAAAGACTTCCCATTAACACCTGTTTTTAAAGAAACACCACCCAAAGTTTCTTATCCTGCTCTAACTAAAGCAAAAGAGGGGGAGAGGCAAACCACAATGTACTTGACTGGAAACACAGTGTAACTAGACTGTGAATTTATTAACAATAGGATTTACAACGTATTGAGCTAACAGAGAAGTTCGTAGAATTTTGGTTTTAACTTCCACACAGCCAATTTATCTAAACATATTGAACAAAAGTGTTCACTTTGACACGCACAATGCCTCATGTCTGCTGAGTGACCACGGAGGCCAGAGGAGTGTGAGAGGGAAGTGGGAGGCAGCACCGCAGGTCCCGCACGGCGGGGCTCCTGCACCGCCCCGTGCCCCGGAGGAGCGGACTGGAGGCACCGCCGCCTCCCCGGGGCCGCTTCCTCGCTCCCAATGTCCCACAGGGCGGGTCTGGGGCATCTCCCTTATGAGGAGAGACTGCGGGAGCTGGGCCTGTTTAGTCGAGAGAAGACTGAGAGGGGATCTCATTAATGCACGTAAATATCTCTTAAGGCGGGTGCCAAGAGGATGGTGCTAGCCTCTTTTTTGTGGGCCCCAGCGACAGGTGGAGGAGCAATGACCATAAACTAAAAGATAGGAAGTTCCACCTCAACACGAGGAAGAACTTCGTCACATTGAGGATGGCAGAGAACTGGGACAGGCTGCCCAAGGAGGGCATAGAGTCTCTCCCTCTCTGGAGGCATTCCAAACCCACCTGGACACGTCCCTGTGTCACCTGGCTTGGATTAGACTGGTGGGTTGAACTGGATGAT